>CM050917.1:6347888-6535388 GCA_027742785.1 Vigna reflexopilosa
GTATGGGAAATGATTGGTCCAATAAGAGACAAATTTTATTTAATTTATTAATATGTTATGAAATTTTTTTAGTTGATTTCTTATAAAATCAAAATTATGTTTGAATGATTTCTATAGACAAGATATCGCATGTTTGAGTGATACAATGTGTGAATTGATCATTTCAATGATTATTAATTGTATGATTGTATGACTGAATTGATTGTATGATTGAATTGATAATCTTATATAGATATTCTATAATTTTTATTTTGTAAAATTTAGGAATGGATCGAAATTGGATTAATTTACCACGTATTAGTGCTGAGTACGAGAGAGGTGTAGAGGAATTTATACAAGTTGCTTAACGTAATGAGGGGAGAAGTGATGATGAACTGAAGTTTAGATGTCCTTGTGTGAACTGTTTGAATGGGAGAAAGTTGAACGCAACCCAAATTAGAGAACATCTTATCTGTGATGGTTTCCTAAGATGTTATACAACATGGATATGGCACGGCGAAGAAATGGACTTTCCGACTGACTCGCAAACTGAAAATGTTACTGATTCCACCATGGAAGAAGATCGACCGGATGAAGACAAATTGGAGGACATGATCCGCGATGTTGGCGCAGAAAATTTTGCCAAAACTCATGTGTATGAGACGATGTCGACTGATGCGGAAACACCTTTGTATGTCGGTTCAACTAAGTTCACACGTTTGTCAGCTGTGTTAAGACTCATGAATTTGAAGGCGATCAATGGATGGACTGATAAGAGTTTTACAGAATTGTTGACGTTGTTGAATGAAATGTTGCCAGATGGAAATACACTACCCACTCGTAATTATGATGCGAAGAAAATTCTCTGTCCAATGGGTATGGAGTATAAAAGGATACATGCTTGTCCCAATGACTGCATTTTATATAGGAAAGAGTTTGAATTTTTGACAAAGTGTCCAAAATGTGGCTTATCACGCTACAAGTCAAAAAACAATACTGAAGATAATGGTCAGATACAAAAAAATGGATCTGCTTTGAAAGTAGTTTGGTACCTTCCAATAGTGCCCCGACTTAAGCGTTTGTTTGCGAATCCCAAAGATGCTAAAAACCTTAGATGGCATGCAGATGAGAGAAAAATTGACGGGCTGCTTCGTCATCCAGCTGATTCAAAGCAATGGAAAAATATTGATCAACAATTCCCCGAATTTGGTAAAGAGTGTAGAAATCTTAGGCTTGGTTTAGCCACTGATGGAATGAACCCATTTGGTAATCTGAGTACCAATCACAGTTGTTGGCCAGTTATATTGATAATTTACAACTTATCTCCTGCATTGTGCATGAAGAGGAAGTACATGATGTTGTCTATGATGATATCTGGTCCAAAGCAACCTGGAAATGACATAGATGTTTATCTAAGCCCACTAGTTGAAGACTTGAAGTTATTGTGGGTTGATGGGGTTGAAATATTTGATGCATTCGCTTCTGAGACTTTTGTGATGCGTGCAATGTTATTTTGCACCATTAATGACTTTCCTGCTTATGGTAATTTGTCAGGATACAGTGTCAAGGGTCATAAAGCATGTCCTATCTGTGAAGAAAACACTGCAGCTCATCAATTGAAACATGGAAGAAAGACGGTGTATCTGCGTCATCGGAGATTTCTAAAACGTAATCATCCATATCGAAGGTTGAAAAAAGCATTCAATGGAGATCAAGAGAGGGACGAAGCACCAAATCCACTTACTGGACTTCAAGTTCTTGAAAAAGTTAATAAAATACATCATGTATTTGGGAAAACATCTAAGAAGTCATCTGTAACGACCCCTTGGAAGAAGAAATCAATATTCTTTATTCTTCCATATTGGTCAAAGTTAGATGTTCGACATTGCATAGATGTGATGCATGTGGAAAAGAATGTGTGTGATAGCTTGATTGGTACACTACTCAACATTCAGGGAAAGACAAAAGATGGAATTAATGCTCGTTTGGATTTGATTGATATGAAGATCCGAGAAGAGTTGGCACCCAAGGAGATTGGTAAACGTACTTATTTGCCCCCTGCATGTTACACAATGTCTAGACAAGAGAAAATAAGTTTTTGTCTTTGTTTAAAGAGTATCAAAGTACCACAAGGATACTCTTCAAATATCAAGAGTTTAGTGTCGATGCAGGACTTAAAGCTTGTTGGCATGAAGTCTCACGATTGCCACGTTTTAATGCAACAATTATTACCGGTGGCTATTCGTGGAATTTTGCCCAAAAATGTGAGGCAAACCATAAACAGGTTGTGTTCATTTTTCTCGTCAATATGTAGTAAAACCATCGATCCTACAAAGTTAGATGAACTTCAAGGCGAGATTGTTATCATCTTGTGTCAACTAGAGATGTTTTTCCCTCCATCATTTTTTGACATCATGGTACATTTACTTGTTCATTTAGCTAGAGAAATCAAGTTGTGTGGACCGGTATACTTAAGATGGATGTATCCTATTGAGCGTTATATGAAGATTTTGAAAGGGTACGTTAAAAATCCATATCGTCCTGAAGGTTCGATGATTGAAAGGTATATTGCTGAAGAAAGTATCGAGTTTTGTTCAGATTACATGACATCAACGAATCCGATAGGAGTTCCTCGCACATCATGGTTGAATAAATTTTCTACAAGTAAAAGCATCCAAGGTGTGAATGTGGTGACAAAAGATCGCGAAGAATTGTTGCAGGCGCATCTTTATATATTGAACAACACAGATGAGGTGATCCCTTTTTTGGAAGCACACAAAGCCATTGTTAAGAATAAAAATCCAAGACAATCAGAGAAATGGCAGTTGATGGAGCATAACAAAACATTTATGTCTTGGTTCAAATTTGAAATTGACAAAGAGCCACATTCTTCTCAAACTTTATTGTGGCTTGCAAATGGTTTGAAGTTTGATGTCGTGTGTTGTACAGGTTATGAAGTCAATAATTGCACATTCTATACGAAGACTTTGGATGACAAAAGCACAGTACAAAATAGTGGAGTCAGTTTAGAAGCTGAGTCACTTCAATTTTCCACATCAAAAGATCAATCTCCTGTACTTGGATCAATGAGATATTATGGTATAATAGAAGAGATATGGGAGGTTGATTACACCAAGTTTTTTGTTCCATTGTTCAAATGTAAGTGGTTTGACAATAAGAGTGGTGTAAAAATAGATGAATCAGGGATGACACTGGTTGATTTTCGAAAGGTGGGTTACCGAGACGAACCATTTATCATGGTTCATCAAGCATCTCAGGTTTTTTATGCCAAAGATCCTGCGTCTGACCATTGGTATGTCGCTCTTCAAGGCAAAAAACAAATTGAAGTTAACGAAGACAATCTGATTAATATTCATATTGCTGACAACCATTCATTTCAAACTACAACAAATTTGGACGACCAATCTCTAGTTGACGACGATGATGTACATGCAATTCGATCAGATCATGATGAGGGAATATACATATGATGAATCCATATCTTTATGTATGAATTTTCAATTTCTGTATCGGTATTTTATTAATATCACATAAGTTTTCCTTTTATATATTTCCAATGATTACCATTACATGTTTTGTTAAATTAATATTTCATGTTGCTATTTATTTTGACAGATATATGGCTGATCATCCACAAACTTCAGAGGATGAGGCTCCCCCTACCAGATCCACTAGAGGACCCACTAGGATGAAACAACTTTTGATCCGAAAGAATAGTGGTGAAAGAACTCCAGTGAATGTGAACGTGGTCACGGGTGTGGCAACTGGCCCCTATGCAGATGACTTCCGATCATACCTTGGAGTAGTGGCACGTGATAAGATTAGTATTCTCACTCCATCTTTTGATAATGTGTCCGAGGTTGATCGGAACATTATATGGAACGATATATTGGTAAGTTAGCTAATATCATTTGAATTAAAATTTGTTTATGTTGATAATTTTGTACTAATAAAACTTTATTATGTTTATTTCAGCTGACATTTGACATTCCAAATGTCGCAACACTTAGAAATAAGTGTTTGTCAACTGTTGCTGAAAACTTCAGAAACTTTAAAAGTAAGTTGACATCAAGATATATCTTTGGACACCTTAAACATAAGTCTCCATGTAGTTCCTATAAGTCCATTGATGAGGAGACTTGGCGGCTTTTTAAAGAGAGTCGGATGTCAGAGGAATGGCAGGTTAGTATAATTTCTTTATTCAATTCCTATTAACAAGTGCTCATAATTGATATATCATATGAACTAATTAATTAATGTGTATGCGACAGGCAATTAGAAGCAAAGCACAAGGAACAAGTGCTCATAACAAAAACCCCCACCTATTATCTCGTGGTGGGTATAGGAAGCTTGAGGAGAAAATCCTCAAGAAAAAGGCAGATGCTAGACCACCATCTCAGGGTGGTAGCCCCCCTCAGCCTCCTTCTCCACCTTCTAGACATGAAAAATGGAAGTTGGCTCGTATGAGACCATCGGGCACCTACTCTTCCGACACTGCACGGGAAATTTCTGAAAGAATTGTAAGTAATCACTGTTCCTAAAATAAGAATAATTGTAATTATACATACTACATTGAACTTTTTAAAGAATAACTGTGTTTTGTAATGTTACAGGACTCCTTGGTTGAGCAGAGCTCCCAAGGTCAATTCACTCCAGAGGGTCGCCAGGATATTCTTGCTGTTGCGATTGGACGACCTGAGCACCCTGGACGTGTACGTGCTGCTGGTCCTGGAGTAGGAATTAAAGAATATTTTGGGAGCTATTCTCGTCATCCTTATGCATACAGCGAAACAGAAAGAGAAAGGATGACACAAGAGATCACAAAAAAGGTTCGAGCCGACCTTACGGACGAGATCACAAACAAGGTTAGGTCAGAGCTCAGGGCTGAATTGTTTAGTGAGTTCAGCTCCATGTTCCAGCAGCAGTTTGAGACCTATGGCATGCGCCCGGTGCCATCTCCTGTACAGGAACAGGAACATGTTGTGCCTCCCACAGGTAAACTTAATAAACATTTATGTGAAATTATTTCTATCTTTTGTATAATCTAACATTTACTGTGACAGGGAGAAGCGGGAAAGGAAGTTGTTCTGCACCAGCCGTCCCAGGGGATGACATGGATGATGCTAGTCCATGTCTGCTATACATTTTAGACGATATGGAGACGGTCCTGGTAGCTCGTGGAACAATGTTTAAGGCAGCGACTGTTGTTCATGGTGAACAGCTATCAGAGGATGAGGTGAAGGTCTCAGTGGACGAAATGATATTACCTGATGCCTTAGTTCCTCTGGCCACAGATGAGATTTTCACTGTGGAACAAGCATTCAAGTCCTTTATCGCTTGGCCTAAACATTTGGTTGGTTCAGTTTCTGACCCCCCGGTATGGAATTCTTCTTTACACTTCTCAATTTTAAAGTTTGCATGTTATTGATGTCAAAACTTATCTTATTTTGGTTCATTGCAGGCAGAAGAGAAGATTCCTCTATCTGAGGATGATCCTATTGGTTCATTGCAGCTACTTGCTGACATCCTTGAAGATAAGCCTTTGGAGGTTGAATATGATTCTAATGTATTTGGGAGAGTCTCTGAGGTCCCATTATACCTTCATGCCTCAGATGTCAGAGAGCTTGCTTCGGGAACAGAAGAGTTGAATATTACAATTATTCAGCTATGGATGATGTAAGTCTATGAGCAATTATATATATAATTGATTTGTATATCAAGTATCATTTTCTCAAAGTTACCTTTTGATTTCAGGTATTTGTGTGGGACCAGGAACAAGTTGGGGCACTCTGATGATTATGGATTTATTGATCCCCAATCCATTCACGAATCAACTGATTTTGATCACATCAACACAAATCTCATCAGAAATTTTGCAACCGGCAAAAAAGTATATTTTTTGCCTTATATATCTGGGTAAGTGAACTTTGTTAACTTAATAAAATTCCATGTGAGATTTTAAAAAATAATAGTTAAGTTATTATGAATTTCAGGCGCCATTGGCAGCTTCTTGTTGTTTCTATGCACGAGAGTTATGCTTTATGGTTCTGCTCATTGCACAGGCCTCCTCCCACAAATCTCAGACAACTAGTTGATTGGTAAGAAGGTCATTGTTTGGACTTTGTTTTTTATATAAATGAATGCTAAAACCATTTTTTTATATATAGTTCTATTCCAGCAAGTATGATGATGGTTGGGAGATCAATTACACACAGTAGAAAGATTGCATGGATTTCTCTCAAGGTTTGACATATGGCAAAACCATACTTTCTTATAGTTGTTTTGTTTTAATGTTTTTCACTAACTATTTACAACTGTGTTGATATGTTGTAGTGTAACAAACAGAGTGGGTCATATGAGTGCGGATACTACGTAATGTATTGGATGACCCAAATTATTCGATCTCATATCACAAGAGACTGGGAAACGGTAATATTTAACTTTAACAAATGTTGATTTTTTCCAAAATTTAGAATTCAAAACACTAATTAATATAAATTGTCTTGTGCAGAGGTTCAAGACGACTACACCAGTTCCTGAGAAGCCCCTATCATTCATCAAAAAAGCTGCTGCAAAGTATATAATTAGATTATATAATAGTTCTTAGTTACTAGATTTAAAATTGCTTTTGATTAGATTGTATTTACTTAGACTTTGTACTTTATTTAAAGTTCAAATACATTTCAACATGTGATTGATCTGTTGTAAATGATATAGACTGTTTATTTGATATGCAGGTCTGTTTGTGTGGTAATGGATACCACATAAACAGACCTGCTATTTTAAAAAATTGCAGGACAATATGCCGCGGTTCTTACCACAACCGCGGCATATAGTTTCTCGTTTTATTTTTTTTATTTTAAATACACTTGTTGCCGCGGTTGTGGTAAGAACCGCGGTATATTCCCTACATTTTACCGCGGTTCCAACCGCGGCATATAATGCTACGATTTATATTTTTTTTAAAAAAAGGGGTTTAGGCCGCGGGTGTGGTACGAACCGCGATCTATTCCCCATACTTTTTACCGCGGTTGAAACCGCAACCTAAAGTCCCAGACTTTTTACCGCGGCTGGATATGCCGCGGTTCAGGAACCGCTGCATAAGCGCGAAAACAACCGCTGCATATATGTAGCTTATGAAATTATGCAAACTCAATGATAATGAAACTTTGAAAATTTGATAGTCTTACTTGTTGGACGAAATAAGACTCTTTGGACGATATGATATATAATTTTTGAAGACTATTTTTTTTTAATTTGTAAAAATTTAGAAAATAGTTAAAGAGTAGAAGTAATTTTATAAATGACACTACATTGTTTTATTATTATAAGACTGAACTATAAATAGAAAAAATGAGTCTCATTGTATAAAAGTTACATTTTCTCTAAAAATTATTCTTTAACTTTTCTTTAGATTTATAATCTCATCTTTCATCTTTTTGAAGATAAGAGATTCTCATATATGTCCTAATTAAGAGTAGAAAAAAAAATAACTCAACATATTTGTGATTAGAATAAGTCCAAATTTTGCTTTTTTTTTAGTTATTTGAAACATTTTAAACTTAAGTGTGTACATATTACTCAAGAAAACTAAAGAAGAATCTTGGTTTATTTATGATCATTAGGGTATGTTTATATAATTAATGTGAGTTTTCTTTATGTAGAGGCACCATCATAAGAGAGTTAGAATTGTTAGGAACAAAGTTGAATTATAATTCTTCAATCCAGTACAATAAGCTAGTTAATTTATAATAGATTTTAGGTTTTAATTTTAATGACTATGAGATACAAGGAACAAATGTTATTTTAGGTGCAACTGCTATATAAGAATGAGCTGTGGTGAGAGTGGTGTTTTGGAATACAAATATATGTATCATAATAAATAATTATGCATATGTAAATTAATTGAAAATGAGGTAATAACAAAAGCATAATTAATGATAAAAAATGAATTTATGTAATTTATATATTTTAAGCAATTATTTGATATGTTATTCAAATTATAACTAATTTAATATAAAATTATTTTTTATTAATCTTTTAAGATTAATTTATTTTCTTTTATCAACAAAAAAGAAATGAATTAAAGAAACGAGAGTAATTAAGGTGTTCAAACTCTTTTATGCATAGCCTATATACTTCCTGTACTACAAGCATTTGTAAAAGGGTAATGATACTTTGACATTGACACTGCCACGTGTCATATTCTAGGTAATACACATGTTTTAAAAAATAAAGTAACACGTGACAGTGTCAAAAATTTGTTATATTTTGGGTGTAAAGTATCATTACCCTATCTCCACCAAGATTAAATTTATTGTTTGAAAACAATGTACTGATATAATAAGATCACTTGAAAATACACAGTTTCTTTAAAATTAATTTATATAAAGAAAATGATAAGTTTGTATATATTTTTTAAAATTTTAATCATAATTATGGTTAAAAAAGTTAGTAAATTTTAATCATAATTATATATTATACATATACAATTACTTTTAATATATCATAAATTTAGATAATTTATTTAACTTTAAAATATAATTGAAGGAAAAACAGAAATTATATGTTATTTAAATGGTAACTAATTTAATATTGAACTATTTTTTTTCCTTTATGATTAATTTATAAAGATAAAAAATAATTAATTAAATAGTTGTATTTTTTTTTCTTGTCACATATATGTATAAATTATTTAGTTTCCAGTTGTTTAGTATAGTAAATGAGGGTGGATATTTTGTTTGTATGAAGTGTGCAAATGTGACTCATTTTTGTTAGATAACAAAAATTTGAGAGGAAGGTTAAGTCAGTCGAACCGTAATTATCATTTTATCCTCAATTCTTTTTTACTTTCCACTAAACATAAATAATAATAATAATACTACTAATAATAATAATAATAATAATAATTTATTTAAACTATTTAGCCATAATCTATTTCAACTTAATTTCTATCAATCTCATTTTATTTGAATATAATATCATCAATTTAAATAATAACTAATATTTTATTCTAATATAATTTACATTAATTACATTTTATTTTAAATTATTTTTTATGATTAAAGATAAACATTTTAATATTTTATTTTTATTATTAGAATATATCTTTTCAATTTATTAAACTTATTTGACCAATACTTTTTATAAATTTTCATCATTTTTTTTCCTTTCGTACTGTTTTTTTTATTAATCTTTTACTCAAATTTACTCTCTAAATTCATCATTCTCAAAAACAAACAATTTTTTTGTGGAAGAAGAAAATATTCTTTCTTAAAACTTTCAATATTTGCTTTAATTAAGTATTTCTTTAAATGATTAGTTGTTGGAATTAATGCACTCAATTTATATTAAAGAAACTAATAATGGCATCAATTAGAAAGTTTGTATTGGGAAGTTAATATTAAATTTTCGTTTGTATTCAACACAAATTTAAACATCAAAGCGACTTGTATTTTTCTTCCTTTTTAAACCACTTTTATTTCCAAGTTTTAACAGAATATATTATTAATTTTTTTCTCCTTATGGGAAAAAATATATTAAATAAATTAATTAAAAAATAAAAGTGATATCCTACGTAGAGCTGTTAAAAAGGGTCACAACCCATGGGTCAACCCGACTCACCACGGGTTCGGGACAGGTTTGGGTTTGAAAAAATTATATTCTTTTTATGCGGATCAGATTTCAACTTGGCTCATTTAAACCCGGCTCATGCGGGTTGAACTCGTGGGCCGGGTTGGCCCACCAACCCACCTACCTAATTTTATTTTATTAAAATTTAATTTTAATTTTATAAAAAAGAATTTATTATTTTTTTTGTTTGAAAAATTATTAAAGTTTCTTATTTTCAAAATTAATTAAACATTCATGTTCGGAGTGAAATTTCTTTAGATTTGAATTATAGAAAGTTTGTAATTTTTTTTATTTTAAAAAAATTGTAATTAAGTGAGTCAGTGAGCCAACCCGTTTACCCACCAACCCGTGGTGGGTCGGACCGGATCGAGCTGGGTTACCCGTTTTGACAGCTCTAATCCTACGGACTCAAAAGATATATTAAGAGTGTAGTGCAATAATTATTATAAAATAGTTTAAGCTTACATTTATTTAGATTATATTCACATATTATAAATTATAATATTGGTTATTACTTCTTTTATATTTTATTATTTATTATAGGGTTAAATATGTTTTTAATCCCTATACTTTCAAGCGGTTTTGGTTTTAGTCTCTCTTTCAAAGTAAGGTACATTTTAGTCCTCCTTCTTAAGGAAACTTTGATTTTAGTGTTCCAAAACTAACACTGTTAAAAATTTGGTGAGCTGGCTAACGTCTAGCCACGTGGGATGACATGTATCCTTTGTAACGTTTGCCACGTGATTTTAAATTTTAAATGCAAAGTTAATCCCAACATTGGTAAAGTTTGCTTTATTAGGTTGATTGCAAAGTGTGGTTTGAAGGTTTTGAGCAAAGACGAGATCATCGTTTCAGCTCGAAAGAAGGTTGAAGCTTGGATATCATCTTCTTGAGCATTGATGTAGTTGGGCATGCAAGTTCATTTTCCTCTTTGTTTTCGTGTGAATAGATGGATGAATTTGGGATATAGGGTTTTGTTGGGACTAGTCGAACTTGATTTACTTTCTTAATCACTGTTGAAGGTAAATGAAAGCTGATAGAGGAGGAAATGGTTGCACACGAAGGAGCATAGGTTCTGGAATGTCCCAAACATGTGGATCCTCCTCTCACTTAGCTTTAAAAAACTGTGGTTGTGGGGAAAGATTGTTGTTGTTGAAGGCAACTACGTTGAAGAACAAAGGGAGACTATTTTATAGATGTAGAAATTGGGCAGTAAGTGAGAATAAATGCTTTATTTATTGTGATGATGTTTGTATTCGTGATTTGTAATTATTTTTCTGCAGAGTAATTCAAGCTGTAACTTCTTTGAATGGGTTGATGAAGGAGATTTTGAAATTGAAGGAAGCTTACAAAGGAAGAGTGAAGAAGTTGAAGTGTGTATTGAAAATGTTGTGTTGGGTCTAAGGAAGAAGAAGGACAAGTTTAAGAAGAAATTAGAGCAAGAGAGAAAAAATTTCAAAATGATGTTGGACTTTTTTGTATTGTCATGGGCATTAACAGTAATGTTTTCTATTATGTTTGTGTTGGAGATAAATTGTAATTAGATAGGTAATGTTGTGTTGTGGATGTACTTTGAAGTTTTAAATTGAATAAAATGTGGAAGTTCAGTTCAATTGTGCCCAGTTCAATTATGCCCTAATGTTTGTGTTATGTGCATTTGTGTTATTATGTGATTATAGCTGTCATTTTAAATGAAAGAATTTGAAGACATAAGTGGGTGTTGTCATTATGTTCATTCATAGTGGTTGTAAGTTAAATAAATTGACAGCAATTCAAGAATTCAAAAATGGTTGTACTGGTCCAGTTACCTTCAGTCAAAGTTCAAAACATAATTCAATTTATGCAAAATTTGCTGCATCTGCTGCAATACTGGTTTTGGACCAAAACGTGCTTAAAATTGGATGAGTTGTGGAATGAAAATGCACATAACAGTGTATACTCAATTTAATTTTGCACAAACATGTTTAATTGATGAATACAAACTTGTTTGAAGAGTTTTTCTTGGCAGATTCAACTTATATCACAGTTTGGCTCATCTAGTTGTTATGCATTCCAAAATAAGCAACTCTAGTATCCAGATTTTAAAGCAGAATTCCAAGCAGACTTTGGACAATGAAATTGACTCCAATATAGCAATTGAAAGTTGCTCAAAGTAGTAGCATAATGTAATGGATGGCTAGCAATGATCTAGTTGCTAAAACCAGAAGTTAAACTCAAAATCAGCTTTAAGAAGGACAAATTATTATTCATTTGGTATGCTTAAAAAAGGATTGTAGTACATCAAACAAATCCAGAAACACAATTAGCACAGTGCAGTTGAGAAAACAATTAAAATTCAGATTTGACAAGGTGACACACATTTTAGTTACATCACATGGTTCTGACTTTCTAATCAGGTCATGTATATCACACGATGAGGTTCTAACCAGTTTTGCAAATACCAGATAAGTATATAGTGAACCTGATAAGTATAAATAAAATCTATGCAGAAAGCATATTTAAAGCACAATGACTAAAATAACATTGAATTGAGTCAACAATAGCAAGTGGTCCCAGTGCACTATAAATAACAAAACAATTCAGTCTACAATAGCAAGTGGTCCTTGACTACTTTAATTAACATTGCATGTGCTACACTACATGACAAACAAGTGGTCCAAAAAATATTGTGCCCATACTAATGGTCTCCCTAAGTGGGTCACATTCAGTACAAAAAGTCACATTCCTACACTAGCAAATCAATTGCAACTTGCTTGAGACCCTAGAATTTGTCCAGCCAGTCTTGAGGATGTTCTTCTTCCCCATCACGCATTCTTGCAGACCCTCCAGCTTGTGATGTTGATGCAGCCCCTGCATCTCTGCCTGATCCCCTTCCAGCTGATGTAGATGCCCTCATTCCAGCTGATGCAGTTGCCCCCCTTGCAGCTAATGTAGTTGTTCTTGCAGATGCTCCCCTTGCAGCTGTTGTAGTTGATGCAGTTGATGCAGGTCCTCTTCCTGCTGATGCAGTTGTTGTTGCAGATGCACTCGTTGTATCCTATGAAAAGAGTAAGGTAGTTAGATAAGACATACTTGTAAATAAATGAACTTGTAAATAACATGACTAGGAAGAATTACCTTGCTTTTCTGCCCCTTCTTACAACTTCTTACATTGTGTCCATATGCATTGCAATTGCTACACTTCATACCAATATTTTTCTTTGACAATTTTGAATGACTAACATATTCATCAGCTTCTCGTCTTCTTAATTTTTTCGGCCTCCAGGAGGTGTTTTATAAATGAGAGGTAGTAGTGGTGCAGAGTCAGATGTAGGCCAAAGTTGTTGTCCATTGATAAGAGTTATAATAAGTGCATAACAAGTTCTATACGCATTTTTCTTATAATAAGGATGAACATAATGTTCTGGGTTTTCTAATTTGTAATGAATGGCAACAACAACATGTCTACATGGTATTCCTACCAAATCCCAAAAGTAACAACTACAAGTGTGATTACTTAAATCAACTAAAAAACTTGTCTATTGTAAAGCCATGAGTTACTTCAAATTGTGAACCCCCTGCCCAAACTGGAAGCCAATTCCCACTCTTTTCAACCTCCCTATCCAACCTTTTCCTCGAATTAGGTATAACATCACTAGGATATGTGTCAACTTTTTCTCTAAGGCTTGCAAACCTACTCATTATGTATGACCTAATCCATTCCATCATTGTAATTATAGGTTTGTCTCTTGCCAATAAAATGGTACTATTAAATGACTCTGACAAGTTATTGATCAACACATCACACCTAGGATAAGCACTAAATGCATGTTTACACCAATTTTTTGTTGGTATAATCATTAACCAATTAAAAGCATCAACATTCACATTCTTTAACTCACCCATTTTTTTCCCATTCCTTAAAGTATGTTGCCTTGGCAGCCCCCATCATAAGGTCTCTAATGAGCAGACCTTCACCAAATTTTTTATTGTAATTGTTGTACAAATGGCGTAAACACAGCCTGTACTCTACTCCATTCAAGATATCGTAAAAAACTGACATCAATCCCTGCAATCATATTACATCATTCATTATTACATAATCAAATGAAATTTTAAACTAAAGTATAATTTGAATGTACCTTTTGCTTATCTGAAATAAAGATCCACCTTTGACAATCTATGCCTCCAATATCATCAAGCAACTATGTCAAAAACCACCTCCATGTGTCTTTTCATTCATTTTCTACCACAACAAAAGCTAGTGGGAAATACTGGTCATTAGGGTCTCTTCCTACTGCAACTAACAACTGACCTCCAAAACTTCTCTTCAAGTGACAACCATCTACCCCAATGAATGGTCTGCAACTACCTAAAACCCCCTCCTTATAGCCATCTAAACACATGTAAAATGACCCAAACCTTGGTGGCAAGGTGGGTTAGGGTTGATTGACCTTAATCTTGAAGGTTCCAGCCTTCACTCTTAACAACTCTGCCACATAGTCATAAAGACAAGCATATTGTCGTTCTCCATCACCCACTAAAGAATCCATTGCAATTTTCTTAGCTCTTCCAGCCTTCCAATGAGTTATTCCAACATTATATGACTTTTTTATTTCATCTATGATTTGGATCACTGTCATGCCTCCTACATTCACAAATCTATCAACCAAAACCTGTGCAATCCATTCTACACTTGCACTTTTGCGACCAAAAGCCCTTCCACACTTGTGCCCAACTAGAGTTTTCACTCTGAAGGTTTGGCTACTTCCTACCTTGCTAGCCATAATAACAAAACCACACCCCTTCTTACAAACTGCCCTTACTCTCTTCAAATCATTCTTGACAAACTTCACTTCTTTTCTGTCGCAACCGGTGTCGCGACGGGACGACGATCCAAAAAAGAAGCGTGTTTGAAAAAGAGTTTTGGAGTTGCCACCATAGTTTATTCTGGAAAACTATGGAAAAACCATAAAGAAAAGGCATAGTCCACGAAAACCAAAGATTGGGTTCGGGAGTCGGTTACGTGTAGGGAAGGTATTAACACCCTACACGCATGCCCGAAGGCAGTACCTTTAATTAAATAAGCGAATAGGATGTGGTTTTCAAAATGTTTAATTTCCCCTAAAAGGTAAAAATCTAAAGAGACAAAATATATTTTTTATTTTTGTCCCCGACAAGGGTTGACCTTGCTCCTACGTATTCTTAATCAGATTAAGAAATCAGGGTTACGTAGTTCTAGGAGAAAGATTGTTTGTTTGAGGATGTTTTTAGTTTTTGAAGATTTTATATTTTTTGGCATTTTTTATATAAAAAAGGAGAAAGGTTTTTAGCACAAGGCCTACGAGAGCAGTCGCACGTGTGCTTTAAACCTTTAAAAACATATTTGTGTTATTTTTGTGAAAGAAGAGGAAAAGACTTTTAGCACAAGGCTGACGGAATGGTCGCACGTGTGCTTAAACCTTTTGAAATAATTTTTGTTAATTTTTGAAAGAAGAAGAAAAAGGTTTTCAGCACAAGGCCGATGGAATGGTCGCACGTGTGCTTAAACCTTTTAAAGTAAATTTTTGTTGATTTTTTTGAAAGAAGAAGAAAAAGGTTTTCAGCACAAGGCCGACGAAATGGTCCCACGTGTGCTTAAACCTTTTAAAGTAAATTTTTGTTGATTTTTTTGAAAGAAGAAGAAAAAGGTTTTCAGCACAAGGCCGACGGAATGGTCGCACGTGTGCTTAAACCTTATGAAATAATTTTTTTTAATTTTTGAAAGAAGATGAAAAAGGTTTTCAGCACAAGGCCGACGGAATGGTCGCACTTGTGCTTAAACCTTTTAAAATAATTTTTGTTGATTTCTTGAAAGAAGAAGAAAAAGGTTTTCAGCACAAGGCCGACGGAATAGTGGCAAGTGTGCTTAGACCTTTAAAAATAATTTAAAAAAAAAATATTTTTTGTTGTTTGTTTTAGTATTTATATATTCAAAAAGTAGATAGATATTTAAAACAGAAAAAGGAAAAGCAGAGAAAGAAAAAATAAAAATAACAAGATAAATAAATAAATAAGAATAGAAATAAAAATAAAAAAACATAAATAAGATAAAAAGTAAAATAAGAAAACAAAATAAAAAGGTGTGGAGGTGCTTAAATAGAAAGAGGGTATGCAAACCTAATTTATTTATAATGATAGGTTGGGCCTAAGTCCGAGTAGAAAAATAGTGGTAAAAATGAAAAATAAGGATGTAAAAGCCTAATTTGGCTCTTACAATTAGACTGGGTCAAAGCCCAAGTGCAAAGAGGTGTGTGAGAATGAAACCGAGGGTTGCAAGGAGAAAAAAGTTTTTTGTTTTTATTTTTTTTTTGCCCATGCATGATACGGTGCAAACTAGCAAAAATAGGGGGTGCAGAACAAAACTTGTTTTTCATATTTTAATTAAACTTAAATTAAAGTTTTTTTTTTCAATTGGGCCTGACCGTCGCGCGACCCTATTCCGCCAAGCCATGGTCGCTATCGGCGTCTCCGACCACCTCTGGGAAGCTTACTGGCGTCAAAGCAACCTCTTCGTTCATTTTTCCCATCTCGAGACGCCCTCGTTTCGAGATCTAGGATCAAGCAACCACGCCGCCGCCACTGCGAGCTCTCCGCCTCACCCCACTGCCAGCCATTGCGCGTCCTCATCCTTCTCCGAAACAAGATTTTGAAAACAAACATTCAACGTATGCTTTGTATTGGGTGCGTGTGTTTGGCAAATTTGGGTTGCAGCTATTGTATTGTGTGTGTGTATTTGGACATGTATGAGCAACAATTGCCCTCTGTTTCCTCTGTTTTTTTTTTTAAGATTGTGTATGGTGGTTTCTGGAATCTGTGAGGATGGTGGTGCCACCGGAGAGTGGTTCTAGTGAAGATGGAGATACTGGTTTTGTGATTTTTGTGTATGTTTCCCGACTTTATCGGTGATTGGGGGTGAACAGGGGTTGAAGGCTGAAAGGGATTGGTTCGGTTTGGTGATGGTATTATTCTGCTTTCGTCTTCCTTTCTTGACTTGGGCGTGTGTTTTGTGGTGTGCGTTTTGATGATACGATGTGAAGGTTGGTCTATGGTGGTGAGAGAAGAGGTGGTGTCTGCTGGCTTAAGTGTAATGTGTGTGTGGGCATAGGTGGGAAGAAGAATGGTTGCCCAGGCCGAGAGAAGCAAGATGGAAGTTATGGTGAGGCGAACTTCATTTTCTTTGCCGATAAGGTCATCAAAGTTTCGGGGAATGGGCTATGGGTGAAGATTTTGTAAAGGTAACCTTACTGATTTAAGAAAATGAAAGAGGAAGCAATGCTTCACTCTCTGGGTAGGATTCATGGTGTTTCAGGGACAGAGAGCTATGGAAGATCAGAATTCATGATGTCCATTGGCTTCGAAGAGGATAAAGAGAAAACCTTTCCACAAAACCTTGCTATGCAAGGCATGCTCATGGATAGGAGAAGATACATTGGTGATAGGGAAAATTAAGAAACAATGCGCAAAAAGAACAACAATACAAATGCAAGCATATCAAATTCATGAACACTAACATACAGCCAACACAACAAGTCTTCGATTCATTTTCAAGATCAAATTGGGATAGATAACTTACCTCTGTGCTGAAGTATCTTTGCGATCACCCTAACCTCTCTCGACGTTCCCTTTCTCTATTCTCTGAAGAAAAGTTCTTTTCTCCTTTCTCGGTGCTCTTGTTGTATTCTCTGTTATGACCGTCTGCTCGTGTTGCGTTGGTGAATGAATAATAATCCCCTCTATTTCTCTGAAGAATTTTTTTGTACCTACCCTCCTAATCCTTTTTCCTTCAGGATTTCTTTTTCTTCATTTTTTTCTCCCTTATCTTCTTTTGGCCAAACTCTCTGCAATGCTAAAAGGTTCTCCCAACTGCTTCCTCTTTTGATCATCTGCCCACACAGAGCTCCTCCTGGCAAAACCAAAACGCGCTGCCATAGTTGTCGCCGCACAACAAATTGTCGTTTTCTAACTTTCAAATTCTTCTTCTTCTTTTTTATATTTTTATTACTTTTTATTAAAAAACTTTATTATTATTTCTTTTTGTTAATTATATTTAAACACATTAATTATATTAGAACGAAAATAAATAAAAAAGGTAAAAACAAAATGAAGGTAAAAAGTAAAATAAAATAGAATATTAGAAAGATAAAAATTTAAAAAAATAAAATATAATAAAATAAAAATAAATAAAAAATGAAAATTGAGATAAATAAATAACAAATGAAAACACAACACAATAAAGTTAAAAACCAATCCGGACGACATTTGGTATTGACATTTTTCATTCAAAACGCTATGCTCCTATAGGGCACTCTTAAAATCTTTCAAAGACTTAAACTCCATTCCCAATCTAAATGTGAAGCCCTTCGTCATATCTTATGCTCTATACTTTGGAAATTGCCTCTTATTCTCCCTCACATCCTCATCATTGTCTACATTTGAAAACAACTCATATGTATCATAATCTTCATTTATCTCATGCTTTCCAACCTCTTCGTTAATCACAAATGCCCCCTCACTATCTCCGAATCTGCTCCTAACACTTTTATTTTTCTTTTTCATTCTCTTCCACTTATCCAAAACTGGATTAATATTTTTTCTCTCTTCCTCCACCGTCTCATTGTCCATCCCAAACCCATCATCGTCATTTGCCATTCTCTCCTCTTCACTGTCATCAACATTTTCCACCCCTTCATCCTCTTGCTCTTCCTCTTGC
Organism: Vigna reflexopilosa; assembly: GCA_027742785.1. Taxonomy (NCBI): domain Eukaryota; kingdom Viridiplantae; phylum Streptophyta; class Magnoliopsida; order Fabales; family Fabaceae; genus Vigna; species Vigna reflexopilosa. The sequence goes on from CM050917.1 coordinate 6,366,253, forward strand.
TCTTGCTCTTCCTCTTCCTCTTCCACCATTTCTCCCTCAACATTCCCCTTTTCCTTTTCGTCATCTAGTAGGAAGTCTTCTACTTCCACATTTCCCTCCACCCCACCAAAATCTTCTTCATCCACTGCTTCACCTTCTTCAACAACATAAGCATGTTCTTCATCCATAAGAACCTCTTCCTCCATCTCCTCCTCCATCTCCTCTACTCGTACTTCGTCTGCCTCCTCACCAAATGTAAGAAAATTAATTTCAACTGGCTGACTGGGTTGGAGATGTTGAACATAGATTTCAACTTCCTCCTTATATGTCTCTCCATAGTTAGACAACAACATTGTTTCACTGTCATCTGTGAGTGGTCTGAGGTTGTTCATTGCCTTTTGTTTCGACCCCTTCTACCAAAGCTTGAACTCTCCATCATACTTGAAGTCTCTAACAAATCCCACTACTTAAAAGTATGACCACATGTCAGGATCAATTCCTTTAATAACATGTATCTCTCCTCCCACATATTCTACTCCCTTGTTCTTCATGAACTTCCCCATATGATGTAGAGAAACATCAAAAACCATTTTTCCTACATGGTCAAATGAAAATTTGCCACATTACACAGAGAATGCACAACAAACAAGCCACATTAAACTAAAACTAGATAATTACCTTCCAAACCGAATCGCCTTTCTTTCACACAAAATGCACACGCAATGGAACACGAAGACGAATAGCAATAGTTGAAACCGAATCGCCTGTCTTTCACACAGCAATAGGATAGCACATTCAGAGAACGAACAACAATACGAACACGAAACCTAAGTATTTGGAAGACAGTTTTTACTAATTCTGAACACCAATTTGATTCGCGAATCAAAATCCCTAAATTTAAAAAATCCCTAAATTTTAAGTGTAAGAACCCCAATCACTTAACACATGTCATCAAACAATGAATCACACGTGGCAAGAGATAGGAAGCAAAGCTGGGAACACACGTGGACAAACGTTAGCCAACTCACCAGATTTTTAACGGTGTTAGTTTTGGAGGACTAAAATCAAAGTTTCCTTAAGAAGGAGGACTAAAATGTACCTTACTTTGAAAGAGGGACTAAAACCAAAACCGCTTGAAAGTATAGGGACTAAAAACATATTTAACCCTTTATTATACCGTTATTATTATTTATAGATAAGTACTATTTTAATAGAAATATCCATATTGATACTAAAAATACAATAGTATTTTATAAGAAATATTTATTTCATACTTAATACTTGATAACCACTTCCACCAAGAAGAAGGTTTTCTCCACATGTATATTAAAAGTAACCCAATAAGATCTTTCATTATAAAGTAGCTCAAACATATATCTATTTAGACCATGTATTTACATATTATAATTAAATCTCATATATTAATTATTATTTATTTTTCTATTTTTATTATTATAATGTTATTATACTCTCCACTATTATTCTAATAGAAATATAAATTGATAACCAATTATAATTCTATAAATACAATTAATATTTTGAAAAATATTCACTTCGTAATAACTTCTCGTAGAGACAAATCTTTCTTTCTCATCAACCAACCAGAAGGTCTTTTCCACCCAAAAGGAGCAACCAAACCATCTTTAGGATTTCTCCACTTATTCCAAAATCAACATTGAAGATTTGGTAAGATGGAAAAAAAAGTTTCTTTCGTATCTTTTATTTTTCTAGAAAATAAAATAAAAATTATGCATAAGAGTTATTAATAGAATGTTGTATTCTTAAAATAAATTATTGATTTGTTAAAAAATATTTGATGTGTGTGTTAATATCATTTTCAATCGTACTTATTCATCTTCTTGAGAAAATTGAATGCGAATCTTGTTAATCTCAAAGGTAAATAAAAGAGATATAGTACTAAGAGAGACAAACGCACAAAAACTTATCATTCAAATAATAAAAGAGTCCATTTATAGTCATTTACACTGAATCAAAATGGTTGGATCACACGTTAGAGTGTGATCCCTAATTTATTAGAACTATCCTATAAAATAGGAGAAATTTCTACAACAACCAAAAACATAACAAATAAACATATAAAAAAACCAGACAATCCCTTCCTTAAACTAATGCATCTAGTTATTCCAATCAAATTACGAAGCCTCTCAAACTGATCCAACTTTAGGGGTTTTGTCATAATGTTTGCTAACTGATCTTGAGAGCTACAAAAGCTTAGCTTGACTACTCCATCATTCACCAAGTCCCGAAGAAAGTGAAACTTTATATCTATGTGTTTAATTTTTCCATGAAATACTGGGTGTTTGGACAGTTGTATTGTAGAGATATTATCACACAAAATCTCAACTTCAGTCTCATTTTTAAGCCCAATCTTTTCTAACAATCTGCTAAGCCAAATACATTGACAAGCACATAGAGTTGCTGCTATATATTATGCTTCTGTTGTAGATAAAGCTACCACATTTTGCTTCTTGGATGCCCACGAAATTGTCCCTATCCCTAGCATAAACACATACCCAGAAGTGCTTCTTCTATCATCCAAGTCTCCAGCATAATCACTATCTGAAAAAGCTAATAGTCGTAAACTATTAGTCCCCTTCTTGTACCAGATTCCAAGACCATTTGTTCCTTGGATATACCTCAGAATGCGTTTTGCTGCCATCCAATGTGTTGTAGTGGGATTAGTCATGAATCTGCTGAGTAAACTCACTGTGTACATTAAATCTGGTCTAGTGGCAGTCAGATAGACCAAACTTCCAACTAGTTGATTAAACAAAGTTTCTTCAACACTTTGTTTCTCTGTATTCTTTGTTAGATGAGTCCCTGGCACCATGGGATTTTTCACAGCCTTGTTATCCTGCATTACAAAACGTGATAAAATTTCCAATGCATATCTCCTCTGACAAATAAATATTCCAGTAGAATATTGTTTAACCTCAATGCCAAGAAAGTGACTCATTATGCCCAAATCAGACATGTAAAAATGAGTCATCATGGACTCCTTAAATTCCTCACACATAATTTCATAATTTCTAGTGAATATCAAATCACCAACATATAAAGTAACAATTAAAATTTTATCTCCCTGTGATAGAGTGAACAAAGTTTTTTCACTAGGACATTTCTCGAATTTCTATTGTGCAAAGTAGGTCTCAATTTTTTGATACCAGGCGCGGGGTGCTTGTTTGAGGCCATACAAAGATTTCTTCAATCCATGCACCTTCTCTTCTTCTCCATTTTTAACAAAACCTTTAGGTTGTAGAACAAAGACATCTTCTTTTAACTCTCCATGAAGAAAATCACTCTTGACGTCAAGTTGAAACACCTTCCAACTAAAGTGAGCAGCAGTTGCCAAAATTAATCTAATGGTATCCATTCTAGCAACAGGAGCAAATACTTCAGTGTAGTCAATCCCATGTCTTTGTGCATATCCTTTTGCTACAAGCCTTGCCTTGTATTTTTCTACCTTCCCTTCTGCATTTAATTTGGTTTTAAAAACCCATTTAACTTCAATTGGTGTAACTCCTTTCGGTAGTGATGTGAGTTCCCATGTATGATTCTTCTCTATAGCTTCTATTTCTTTCATCATAGCATTTCTCCATTGTGTACTCCTAACTGCTTCTTCAAATGATGTTAGGTCAATTTCAGTTACCAACATGGCTACCAAATTTTCTTCTTCTGGCAAATTTGCACTTGTATCATAGTCTACCAACCACCTAGGTGATCTTCTTACTCGTGCACTCCTTCCTTGAGATGAACCTGTTGGGGTACTGTCCAGGTTTGTATTATTGCCTTCTTCACTGTTTTCACTGGTATCAACATCAAATGCTATTTTTTCTGTTGTTTTTTCTGCTACACTATCACTTTCTGCTGCATTGTCACTTTCTACTGCATTGTCATTTTTGCTTCATAAATTATCTCTTCTTGCTGAGTTTCTATTTTCAAACTGCTCCAATCCCAACTTTCTTTTTCTTCAAAAATTACATCTCTGCTAATGATCACAATTTTTGTGACTGGATCATATAATCTCCAAGCTTTAGACTCATCACTAATGCCTAGAAAAAAATGCATTTTCTGCTTTTGTCATTCAGTTTCACTCTTTTTTGGTCTGGAGTATGTGCATGGGCTACACACCCAAAAGTTCTGAAATGTTTCACCACTGGTTTCCTACTGCTCCAGGCTTCTTCTGGAGTAACATCCTCTACAGCAGTTGTTGGGCACCTGTTCTGGATATGCACACACCATTTGACAGCTTCTGGCCAGAGCACCTTGGGAACATGTTTCTCATTTAACGTAGAATGAACTGCATTCATAATTGTTCTATTCTTTCGTTCGATTACACCATTTTGTTGAGGAGTGTAAGGGGTTGTTAATTGTCTTCTCATGCCTTCTGTGTGACAAAATTCTTCAAACTCATTAAAGAGAAACTCTCCACCTCGGTCTGTACGTAAGCAGAGTATAGGAACTCCTGCTTCCTTCTCAACTTGTGCCTTGAACATCTTGAACTTTGCTAATGCTTCTGATTTTTCATGCAAAAAATATACCCAATTCTTTCTAGTGAAATCATCAATGAATGTTAGAAAGTACCTTTTATTACTGTGTGAAACTGGTTGGATAGGCCCACATATATCTGAATATACTAGTTGTAGTCGTTGAGATGCTCTTTAGGTACTTTGGCTTGGAAACGAACTTCTGGATTGTTTTCCAACCAAACATGTAGAACATATTTTCTGCAGATGGATTAAAGCAGGTAAGCCTATCACTATTTCTTTTTCAGCCAAGATACTCAATGCTTTGTAATTTAGGTAGGCAAAACAACAGTGCCATAAATAAGCTTCATTGGTTTGATTGGAGAAACAATGATTGTGTGTGAGTCATAAATGTTGTAACATAGAATATTCTATTCCCACTCATGTGGGTTTTCATAATCAAACCCCTTGTAGAATGAAACACCTTGCAGGAGCCATCAGAAATCAAAATGGCTAAACCTTTTTCTTGTAGCTGTCCAATACTCAGCAAATTATTTTTGAGTTCAGGAATATAATATACTTCAGTCAGTACCTGGGTGATGCCATTAACATGCATCCATATGCTACCTTTTGCTGCCACTGTCATATGAGTATCATTGCCAAGTTTTACTATCTTGGAATGTTCTTCTTCCAAATTCAGAAACCATGCTTTGTTTCCTGTCATATGGTTGCTACAACCAGAATCAAAATACCACCGCTCATCCTCTTGCATTTGTTGCTCCTCGTGTGCCATTAGGAGAATTTCCTCTTCGTCATTAAATTCAGCATAATTAGCTTTATTGTCCCAATCAGGGCATTCATATTGGAAATGCCCTAGCCTATGACACTTGAAACACTCAATGGTGGCCTTGTTGAATGCTTGTTGCCTTCCTCTTCCTCTCCCTCTGCCACGACTGCCTCTAAACCCACCATGGCCTCTGCCTCTGTTAGGATTCTCCTCTTGAGTGCTTCTGCTACTGGTGTGCTCATGGGTTGCTTTGAGCACATGTTTTTCGTCTTGTACCCCGATCATTCGCTGCTCATGCACCAATAGACTCCCATATAACTCATCAATGGTGAGAATATTAATGTCATTTGACTCCTCTATAGCACAAACGACGTAGTTGAATTTAGGGGTTAGAGATCTCAATATTTACTCACCATAACACTATGATCCACTACTTCTCCATTGGACTTCATTTTACTCACTATAGTTATGGTGCAACCTAGAAAGTTGTCCACTCTTTCTCCTTCTTTCATGATGAGTAGCTCAAATTCTTTCCTCAATGCTTGAAGTTGTACGCGTTTCACTCTTGTAGACCATTGGTACTTCTGTTTCATAGAATTCTAAATTGCTTGTGATGTACTTTTGTCAAGTATAGTCTCTAATATTTCCCTATCAATGGATTGAATGAGAAAATTTTTGACCCTCAAGTCATTGAGTTTGGATGCCTCCACAACTCCCTTGTGAGCCTCACCACTGGATCCTAAACCAATTACAGGTGTAGGTATACCAACCTCTGTGACACCCCAATTTTTCTTTTTGCCACGATGAAATTTTTAACTCTGATACTATGTCGAAATACAGTTTAAATAAAAACTTCTAAATCCAAATGCAACTATAAATCATTCATAAAATTCTATTACAAAACTATTAACAATGAAATTAAAATCCCACAGTTCTCCCCTGTATCTCGCCGCTTAACTCCGCTTTAGCTACAACTATAACAGTTACTCTCGTACAAGTACGATCATCGCGGGTGGAAACAACAACCACAACATGCAAGGGTGAGCTTAAAAGAAATATGTCATATAAACAAACATAAGTATTAAACATCAACTTAGAATAATATTATCGAATAATACATATCATCATTCTATTACACATATCAAACCATTAACATCCGCACGATCAAAATTCTAAGTCACCAACATATAAACACACAATTTGTCACCAAATTAAATTCACGCCCAGACTCACTCGGTCGTTCATCAACTCATACCCTTAATTTGTTTGAAACCATCCACTTTATATTGAATCACCACCGGGTTACTCATATACAACATAAGGTCGAGTGTCACCTCTCACCACTCTATTAAAGAGCTTCACTGGCAAGTACACCACTTCCCACCACTCTCTTGGAGCTTCATCGGCCAAGTATATCACTTCCCACCACTCTTTTAGAGCTTCACTAGAAAAGTATTCACTCCCCACCACTATATTCTTAGAGAGCTTCACCAGGCAAGTACACACTTCCCACCACTCCATTCACAGAGAGCTTCATCGGGCAAGTACCAGTGCTACTCCCACCACTCTTCTAAGAGCTTCGTGAGAAATAAACAATATCATACTCACACAACCAAGCAGAAACTCGCATATACTAAACATTCTTAATACAATAATAAAACAATTATTAAAATAGTGACAAGTCAACCAAACCATCCAAAAATAGTCAACCAAAATAAAATATATGAAATATATACTACACACACCCCTTTTCTAATAACTAACACCCAAAACCATTAAAATAACTTAAATTATATATATACAGACCCCACATAATCTCTCTCCTCCCCTTTTCCTACCACTTTTATGTAACTCACCAACCATTATTCTTACTTTTCTTTTAATTTCTTTTTCCCACATGTAGTCCCCACAACTCCATTAATTTCTCCACTTCACTACCCAACACATATTTTATTCATGAAATCTTCCCCACCAATCTACGAAACCTCTCTCCCATTTTTTCCTCACTGTACCATTTAAATAAGCCTTTCTCTGGTTTTTGTACTATAGTAGGCAAAAATGAGGGAGATATTACGAGAATAGGCTAAAAAAATTTAATTATGAGAATAGGTAAGTCGTAGGGGCCCCAGACGACTTCTAATGAAGAAGTCGTGGCCTCCCTACACGACTTCTCACTGTCCATTACACCAGTGTTGAAGTCGTGCACCCCCAAAACGACTTTAGGGCATGATAATCAATTATCAAGGGCTTGTAATCGATTACCAAGCCTTTTGTCATAAAAAAATTTAAAAAAAAATTGAAGTTGTACGGGGCTTAACGACTTCTCTAATTAAAGTTGTGCACCCCCTCACGTTTTTACTTTTTTTAATTTTTTATTAATTAAAATCATTTATAATTTATAAATAATGTTTTTTAAATTTATTTAAAATAATTAAAATTATATCTAATTAATAATTAATTTTTTTATTAAATAAATAAATTTTATATTCTAATTATTTTTGTTCTGGAAAAATATTAATTTCGGTAAAATAGAATATCCGTTAAAGTATAGAAAATGGGAAAATGGGTTATAAGAGAATTTGGTATAGGCACGGGTTGTCTTTGTCGACAGGTGAGATAGAGCTAATGGGAATGGTACAAATTCTAGTTAAAGGAATGGTATAGGAGTGTGATGATAGTTATTGTAGTCTTATTGAGTATTGTTGATTGTTGGATATAGTAGAATTATGATAAAGACTTAACAACTAATTTATAAATGTTATATTGATTGATTTGATGATATTTCTGGTTGCTCACCCTGAAAGTTCTGGTTGTGGTTTCCACCTACGATGATCGTACTTGTACAGGAGTAGATGGTTTGCAGATAAGATCAGATCGGGTAGCTGACGAGAGTTGGGATGTTATGTTCGGGGACTTGTTATTTATGTTTTTTAAAAGTTTTCGATTTGACATTTTAATATAAAAGTGATATTTTGAGATTTCTAAACAATATGAATGGTTATGTTTAGCTTCCGCATTTTTAATCGAATAAGGTTGTTATATTTCATAAATGTTTAATAGAAAGGTTTTGAAAAATATTGCACCGTGATATCTCCAAAAATTTGGGGTGTTACCTTTGTGGTATCAGAGCCAGGTTTCGAAAAACATTTGGGGCTTTGGGGAGTGAGACCGTTTAGCTTGGTTGTGTAACTTTGATGTGTGGTTTTATTTTAATACTAAATCGAGTATGTAAAGTAATATTAAGTAATAATAGTTTATGAATTATTATTGTTATGCTTAAAAGTTGATATTGAATAATTCTTTTGTTGTATGATTAGTCGTAACACTGTGGTTGTTGTTTGGGACGAGGAATCATGTATTTATATACTTGGTTTCGGTTATTAGTATCAATCTAAAAACAACATGTTATAGTTTTTTTGGAAGACCTTATTCGTTGTTGTTTAAGTATTATTTTTGTTTTTATTATTGGGTGAATAATACTATTTTCTTAGACAATTTTATTGATGTTATATGGTTAAGTTAGGTACTGACCTATATGTTGACTTAGTGGTTGGAGTAAGTAATATAGTGGTACTTAGTTGAAGTGATTTTGGGGCTAGTTAGAAGATGGATAGTTGTGTGACATTATACAAATGTGGGAATTCTGTGTATTCTTATATACTAAGAAGAAAGTAAAGAAATAAAGTTGTTGGTCATGATTTTTTGGGTGATTTACTGAGTGATTGGCCTGCTTGTTCGAGGTGTATGGTCACATCAATATACCCTAATTTTTTTTAGGTGGCATGTATGAATACTGAAATGTATATACTTTTGTTGTAAAATAAGTATGTGATTGAATCTTTCAGGTTGTACAAATAAGTCATGTTTTGTGATTATTTTGCATCATCAAGTTTATACTACATTGTTATAATGATAGGAAACAGATAACTATATGGCATTCTAGAATCACTTATGCTTGATTGTATTAGGAACTTAAAAGCAAGGTGACCTTTTCATCTTGAGTCTTGAATTTGACTTTCGCGATTTAAATGGCCAAACAGAATTGTATGATAACTAAATTGCATGACTAAATGTGTGTATGAGGATGCTTTAATATTTTGCTCTATTCCTTTTTGTTTAGATCTTCTGAAATAAAATATAACAAATTGTAATGATTTCAATTTGATTAACTAGAAGAGGATAAATTTATGTATCAATTATGATCTTGTATAATTAAATGCTTTAAATTGGTAGTGATTAGAAACATGCCATTTTTTTTTTGTTAAATGTTATGCTTATAAAGAATGAGTAGAAGTTAGTAAGTTCATTGTTTACCGCCTGATTAACTCGTGCTTGGGAACAATGACCTAAAGAAACTAATTTAGTAGACTAATATATATATATTAAAAAAAATTGAACGGTAATTAAGAGTTACACCTGTGAAAGTTGTGATTACATATTATGAGTGTTGGTGTTGGGCACGATAAATATTTTTGACAGAATGCATAGGATATGTTCAACGTATTCCAATTTACATATATTTGATATTAAATTATTTCTGGACTGTTCAAATTTGTTTGGCATTAGTTTTGACAATTAAACCATTGGTTGATAATACTTGGGTAAAATTGGAATCGGTTAATGAGTGTAATGTTGTAACTATCGTCATTTGGCATTAGAAGATAATTAATGTACAACGTTGATGCTATTTTATGGTGTAACAAACTGTTGGACTGATTGTATTGGTGTAGACTAGGAAGAATGAGCTAAGTTGTATTTGGATTGCTTAACTGTTTTGATAAATTTGTGTCTTCTCTGTTTGCTTAATGATGTTGGATTAATGAATGGTTATTATGGTATCTCATATGATATACATGCTTAGTGGTAAAATGTGTTGCCATGTTACTTGACTTGAATTCTATTTGGTGTTTTAAGCTTGTATAGACTGCTTGTGATTTGAAATTGAATTTTGTAAATTGGCTTAGCTTAGTGCATGGTATAGAATTGGTTTACGTTAGTCACATTAATGATTTATTATCTTGTAGGTGAGTATGTGTTATTATGTAAAAAAAAAAATATAAGGGGCTGTTTTGAGTATCTAATTAGTTAAAACTTTGGATTGTTTTATTTGAATAGTGAATGTATACTCATTGCATGAATTTTTCTTAAAGTATGTGTTACTATGTTAGTATGGGAAGTTAACTTTGCTTGTCTTCAATTTTTTTTACTTATTTATTTTTGGTATGCATGTATAGTGAGTATTGTTTTGCGGTGCAAATAGTTTGTATATTATTCTGGTTATGAAGTTCCATTATGAATGGCTGCTGAAGTGAATGATATCTATTGTTTTTAAGTGTAAATTGGGAACTTTTGAGTCAAGTTATAATTCTAAAATAAGATACATTATACGGAGAGTATGATGTTGAGTTTTTGAAAATTCTTGTTAAAAAAAAAATTTACGTGTAGGATGATGGTTTCCAGTTTTAATTTGAAGTCCTTAATGAAAGTATATTTTTTTTGGTTGGTTGAAAGAATTTCTTTTAGACTTTAAATTTATTTTAATTTTTTATTTTTTAAAAAAACATGTTGAAATTCTTTTCTAAAGAGTGTTTTGATGTAAGCATTTTGGAACAATTGCAATAACAATTATAAACTCTAAATTCTGGAAATTTTTATGCAAGGAGTCTTTAAAAAAAAAATTGAGTATTATAATAATGAAGTTAATGTGTAATTAGATTGGACAATTTAAATTGTTTACGAGCAGCAACCCACCTTAGGAAATCTGGGTGTTTTTCTTTTTTATTTTTTTTATTTATTTGTGCTAAACTTTGAGGAAATGGGATGGATGTTTTGACGAATTAATATTTTATTTTTATGATAAGATGAAGCATTATTATTGTAACACTACATTACATATATCCTTAGATTTTGCTTTAAGCGTCAATGGTATGAAAGGTTTAATGTTAGTCGTGTGCAAGGTTTAACATATATTGATGTTATATATAAAATTTTATAATGAGGTGGAAACTTTATTCTATGTGAGAATATAATTTACCAATATTATACACAATTCAAATTGAATGTTTTTTTGTGGTAAAATTTTATGTCTTTGAAATTATTTTATTTAGTGTGGAATTTTTTTTTTGAGTTCTCTATCAAATCGGATTTTAAGAAACTTTGCCTCAATTTTGGAAATATTATTATTGCAGTACATGTAATAGTATATGACATTTATTTTTTTGCAATGTTAATGACGAAGGCATATTGTTATCTGGTACAAAATAATTGTTTTTTTTATTGGTGTGCTAGTAGGTTAATCTAGTTAATGGAATAATTATTGATATTAGGTAAATTTTGTGATTTTATTTGAGGTACTTTTGACTTGGTGTATTGGGTGATGAAGGATGGTGTTGGATTTTTTTTTTTTTTCGTGACTTGTGGTGTTATGATCAATTCGAAGTAATAAGAATAGAAAATATCTTGATAAGAGTAGTGAGGGTGCACACTCCTGACTTGATATCAGAGATGATTTTTCTTTCTTTATTTCGAAGGTTGAAATTTAAGTTAAGACTGAAATAAGAATTCTGAAGTGAACCAAATAAATATTTGTACCCAAGTAAGTAGTTACACAATTTTCGAGGACGAAATTTTTTTTTTTTGGAGTTAGGGAGAATGTAAGACCTGCAATAAATAAAATATTTATAGATTTGAGTATTTTATTTATTAAGACTATTTATAATATTACTTGATAATTGTGGTGTGTTATTAGGGGATGAATTTACAGTGGAGTTGAATGGAATTGACTTGAATTGAGTTTTAATATTAAACTTTCAAAGTTTGTTAAGGTAATGGTTACATATGAATTTTTTTGTGATATTATTGTGAGGTGTATGTTTTCTGATCATTGTAATTTTCAGGAACGAAAATTCTTTTGTGAAGGGATGAATGTAAGATCCTGAAAAATAGGGGTTTTAAAAATAATGTATTTTTGAGACTTTGGATTTTTGTTTGGAGATTAGTGTTCTTGAGTTTATATATTTTTTTTAGAACATGATTGTTATGTTATTTATTTATTTCTATATTTTTGGGGCAAAAAGGTCTTTTACCTTTATTTAATTGGTGTAGAAATTAATTAAGAGAGGGTGTAGAAAGGAAAAGTATGCAAATTACATAATCTAGATATTTAATAAAATAATATTATGTAAATCTTTTAGAAGATATAGTTGTTGTTATTTTAAAAATTAGTTAAATGAAAATAGGAGATATAATCTTGGTGGGTTTAAAGATTAAAAGAAATATTATTATTAGAGAAAATCATTATTATATATTGTAGATTTTAAAAAGATTTGGTGGTTGGTGATATTTTAAAAAGTTGTTAAGAGAGAATAAGAGAGGAAATCTTAGTGGTTTTAGATATAAACTAAGGGATTTTATCAATATTAAAATGATAGAGATAGAAAAGAAGAGGATAAAAGGGAGAAGAGTAAAAAGGGGTTGGCATTTTGGTACCCTAAGAGAAAAAAACGAAAATTAGAAATATAAGGGAGAAAAAAAACGTTTTCTAGGAGGAAGTAGAGCTATCAAAAATAGGAGGACCATTGACGTTGTGGCTTTCTTGGTGATTTTGGAAACAAAAAATCATACGAGACCAGGTAAGGGGAGTAGCTAGATTTATCTTGTATGTATATGTATTATGTTGCATGACTGTATTGGTTAGGGTAATCTAAAAAAAAAGGAGTTAACTTTTGATGGTTGATTGAGTGTGATGCATGTAATTAAAGTTTGATATCTATGGGTTGTACCACGCGTTGGTTATACTTGCAAGGTGGTGTGTGCATGTTTTATTTGTTTCATAAACTATTTCTGTAATGTGGATTGGTGAAGATTTATAAAGTCTATATGGGTTGTGATATATGGGTTTTATGTAGGTTATTCATGTTGGTATTATTGTGATAATGGGAAAAATGCAGTATGGTGTATAACTTTGTATGTGAGTAGGATTATATATTCGTGCTTCATGTGATCACTAAATGATAGGCAATTTCTGTAAAAATGGAATCATCTTTGTGTTTTGGTTGTTATTGGAAAGAAGAAGTGCAGAGTTTTATTTGTTCATGTATGCATGACCACTAAAGAGGAAGTGTAAGTTTCTTTTATGTGTGCTTTGTTGAATAGGACCACGTGTAAGAATGGAATGTTACATGATTTATTACGTATGGCATGGTGTGCTTGCATGAGTATAAAGTGAAAGAGTTATGATGGATTGGGTCTGCTGCATTAATTGCTATTATGAGAAAATATTATTTTAAACATTGATTGTGTGAAGTATGTAGTTGAAATAAAATACCAAGTAGTGGGCCATGTTGGGACTACTAGGAAAAGGTATGTGATGGTGTCATGTAATTGGTGAGTGTTGTAAAAGGTAGGGGTGTGAAAAGTACTGAGTTGATCTCTTATGGACGGGTTGTCTTTAACATTTGTGATAATGGTGTCATTATCATCATGGAATATGTATCTTTTTTTTATACTTCCTTATTCTGGATCTTATGTTCAGGGAGATAAGATCAGATCGGGGTAGCTGACGAGAGTTGGGATGTTATGTTCGGGGACTTGTTATTTATGTTTTTTAAAAGTTTTTGATTTGACATTTTAATGTAAAAGTGATATTTTGAGATTTCTAAACAATATGAATGGTTATGTTTAGCTTCCGCATTTTTAATCGAATAAGATTGTTATCTTTCATAAATGTTTAATAGAAAGGTTTTGAAAAATATTGCACCGTGATATCTCCAAAAATTTGGGGTGTTACAGTGCACGACTTTAATAAGAGAAGTCGTTAAGCCCATACAACTTCAATTTTTTATTTTTTATTTTTTATTTTTTATGAAAAAAAGGCTTGGTAATCGATTACAAAGCTTGTAATTGATTACCGTGCGCTAAATTCGTTTTTAGGGTGCACGACTTCAACAGTGGTCAAATGAATAGTGTGAAGTCGTAGGGGACACTACTTCTTCATTAGTAGTCGTCTGGGCCTCCCACGACATCCCTTTGACCCAAAATTTGTCCATTTCCGTAATATCCCAGGCAAATTTGCCTAGTTTTGTACAAAAACCCCTTTCTCTCATTCTTTCTTTATGAAGCAACCCTCTCATCTCACTTTCCCGTCAAGTTTTAACCTTAAGAACCACCCTCTGCGTAAAACATTCTCTACCTTTCTTCACTCCCATAGTCATTCTCATCCTATCTAAACATTCTCATCCTATTTAAACGTTCCTTCTTCACCTTGAAAGCAACATGGAATACTTCACTCACTACTCCAAACCCTAAGCGCATTATTTCTATTATAGAAGGAAGGGTTCTAGCTCCTACCTCCCTTGTCTCATGTAACTCAGCACAGCCAGTGTTTACCCAGAATGCCAAAACTTACATTCATGACACAGTCTGGTCTACCTAAATTTAGACCGTGACACATCCATTAGATAACAAGGAAGAAAGGAACATTTTCCCCAACCCTTACGGATCATCCCAAAACAATATATTTCAGATTATCATAAATGTACTTCACTACCATCATATATTAAAATGAAAACGGAACAGGGAGCAAGGAGAAAACATACTGGTTTCGTCACTAGAAAGAACCACCCTCAACTACTAACATCGATATTCATCCATGCAATTCTTAGCAAACTAAGAGTTTATGCAACAACCAAAGTCAGTCAATTTTAACACAAAAAGTTTGATTTAAAGATTATATGAGAAACCTAAAATTTCCCCACAACACACCCTCATGGTAAGCACCAGCACCCCATCATACATGATTCGAGAGCAAAACAGGAAACAACAGACACATCATGAGAGGTCATCCACCACATGAAAACATTACCCAACACCCCAAACAACAATTAGGTTTTCTTTTTTCTCTCCTTACCTTGTATGAAGTCCAAGTTTCCTCCTTTGCCTCACGTTGCAACCTCAAGATCTCCCTCTTCAATCCAATGTTTGATCTTCGGATTTCTCCTCTTCGTACTGTCGTCGCTGGTCTCTCACGTCTCCTAAATTAATTGTGTGCCACTTCTAGGGTTTACATGCCCTCTTATATTCCAGCCATTATGTGACTAGGTTAAAAACATAAACAAGGAAAACTTGGGCCCAAAACACTAAGCATATCCATGTAACCGTTTATCGGTTTCTCTAATCACCACACTTTCTAGGTTTCCTATTTAAACTCCTCCACTAACCTTGCACGAGAAATATGCGTGCTTTTAAGTGAATAAAAAAAACAAAAAGTTACAAAATAAACAAACGAAGGCTAATACTCCATATTCTAACCCAATACGCATACCCTAATAAGTTTGTGTAAGACAAACCCTGCATCACCCACTGTTTGACTTTTAAATAAGGAAAATGATACTTGAACAATAATTTTTGACAACATTTTGACACGGGACACGTATTAAAAGGTGAGTGGTGCACGTGGATAATAATTTTTAAAAAAGAAAATGAGGTGGCAATGGAATTGGAGGTAGGTTTTAAGTTTTGGCTTCATTTTGTCATTTTCAGATTTTGAATCTGAGAACCTTTGAGAGAGAACCTCGAGCGTGAAAAGTAGAAAGAGAGACTCGTCTTCCCTCCATCCAGCCACCACTATCGCCGGAGTGCCGCCGTACTGTCGGCGTTCATACGCGAAACCTAGACGGTCTCGTCTTCCCCTCCACCCAGCCACCCACGGTCGCGTAAATGAATCTTAGTAAACATGGTTCTTTTGCCACATATTTTGTTTTCCAATCTCCAAATTCTCTTTCTTCATTTAATACCAACATTCACTTTGTCACTTACTTTCTCTCTCTTTCCATTAAGTGGGCCCCACATAGAAAAATAGAAAAGAAATAAGTAAGCATGTTATTTAATAAATTTTACACATTTTACAAAATTTATTAGCACAATTATATTTTATTCTAATTATTCAACACTCTTTAACTCACAAAACTCAACCATAATAAATAATCTTACTATAAAAAATATATATATAAAAAATCAATAAATAAATATTTTATTTTTTATTTTTCACGGGTTTTACAACCTCCACAAGACTCCAGAGTTCTTTGCTCCTAAGGAAATTCTCCATGATCATTGCTTAAAAGTCATAATGACCATCATATTTAGAAATGACAGATTGCACAAATTCTAGAATTGTCATTTTACTAAGAGGGAGATGGAAGAAATCACTCGTTCGGATTGGATCAGGCCCTATAAAGCTTTGATACCAATTATTAATTTCAAAGGTAAATAAAAAAAATAAAATACTAAAAGAGACAAATGCACAAAAACTTATCATTCAAATAATAAAAGAGGTCATTTATACTCATTTACAGTCAATCAAAACGATAGAGTGTGATCCCTAATTTATTGGAACTAGCGTGTAAAATTCCATAAAGTTATCCAATAACCAAAAACATAACAAATAAACATATAAAAAAATCCTTTAGAAAAACCTGACCAATCTTGCATCACGCAACAACTTTTCATCTTTACTGTGATCTCTTGTCTTTTCTTCTCTGTCTTTTCCTTCTTCAATCTGCATTTTTATTTTTCTCAACAGTTAAATATTCGCACCTTTGTGTAAAATAGGTTTTCCCCTTCTTCATCAATGTCTTCTTCCCAGACAAGTTGCGTTCTTTCCCAAGAAATGATCATGGAAATTTTGTCGTGGCTTCCGGTGAAGGATCTCCTGCGATTCAAGTGCGTTTCAAAAGGGTGGAACCACCTAGTCTCTGATCCTGCATTTGTGAAACTTCACCTTCAAAGGTCCTCAAAAAACACTCACATGTTATTGACCTTTTCAGATTCCCTTAGCTATAGAACAAGACATTTTGCCATCGTTTGTCCTGTACAAGATTTACTTCAAAACCCATCATCCACCCTCGAAACTTTACATCACAAACATCACCCCTTCAACCGCAATTACAATGTTTTGGGTTCCTGCAACGGCTTGGTGTGCTTACAAGATTCTAGTATTGACGATGAATTTGAAGAATGCTGGTTTCGGATGGGGAATCCCGCAACAAGGGTGATGAGTAATGAGTCCCCACATATTCGTATCAATCGCAGCCATTATGAATATCCTTTCTGGTTGGTGTATGGGTTTGGGTACGATGAATGGAGTGACACTTTCCAAGTTGTGTTATTGGAAAATAACAAGAATGAATCACAGAAACTGGAGGTAAAAGTTTGTTCTTTAGGGGATAATTGTTGGAGAAATACTTTAACTTGTGATGCTGTTCCGTTTCTAATTGGGCGTAGGCTTCGAGGAATTTGTGGTGCTTTTGTGAGTGGTACTTTAAACTGGTTAACATATCCGAAATCCCGCGCTGGTGATGATGAAACTAAAATGAACGAGTTAGAAATATTTTCTTACGATCTAAAGAAGGAGATTTGTAGTTATTTGTGTATGCCTGATGAGATTTTAGAAGTTAGTCCTGTTGAGGCTGCGCTTGAGGTTTTGAATGGTTGTTTGTGTCTTTCTCATTATCATGAGAATGATTTTGTTGTGTGGCTGAAGAGGGACTTTAGGGATGAAAAATCTTGGTCAAAGTTGCTGCATTATAAGAATCGTCCAACTCTTTACCACTGTCCACGTAATTACATAGACATCATTTCTTTCTTCAATGTTGATTTAGAATAAAGATTTGGAGAAGAAGATAAGGAAGAAATCAACCATTTCTTTCTTCAATGCAACACTGTTAAAAAGGTTCGTAAATGTGCTGAGTAAGCATGTTTCTACCTTCTCAATTTAAAGTGTACTAAGATGTGTCTGGTTAATTAGAAGAGGAAATAAATATTTTGAGACAGTTTTTTTTAATAATATTTTGATATGATATATGTTTCATTTTTTGTTATTGATTTATTATTTATTTGTTATTATCTTCACATATCTTATTATGAATTACTCTTCTAAGTCTAATTATGAATTAATGTATTTGGTTTCTAACTAATAGTTTATGGTGAAACAGAATAATTTTCTGATAAAGAAATTGATACTATTAAGAGTAATAGTAGTTTTTGTTGTTCTATTTTCTGATGTTTTGGTTATTCCCTAAACTCATTCTCTTTCTCTTAAATAACATGGAAAAATTTCATAGAACTCTTGATAATTATACAGGTGATAACATGGGGAATATGGTGACATTATTCAAAGTTTGAAAAAATGTAACTTGTTGCTATTAGTAATAGCATAAATTTAAATTATTTTTCTAATACGTTAATACAAATAAACAAGATAATATCTACCTCACTTAGAAAAATATAAAAATTTAATTGAAAAACATAAAATTTTTAATTAATAAATAAACTAACAAAATTTAATAAAAGATAATTAAAAATATTTAAATTTATAAAAAAAAAACTTGAAATTTAATCAAGATATTATATAATTACTATAAAATCCCATAAAATGATATTTTAGAAGTTATGATAGTTTAAAAATAGTGAAACTCGATTATTTTAATATTAAATGGTATAGTTATAAATAATTTTGTTATAAACAAAGTTTCATTATTTTAAAATGCATCATCTCTCTAGAAACCACTTTTCTAGAGTTCTCTACCTTCTTTCTAAATGTTCTTGCTCCTTAGTCATTTGTTTGATGATCAGGAGTTGCCTATATGATCATGGCATCAAGGTCTTCATATCTAACTGATCAATTTATGTTTTAGAGAAAGTTCGTCTAGAAATTTCTTGCGTTTTGAGAGATCGGCAGAACGTTTCTTTGGATTTTGCTGTTATTTTGAGGTAAGGGAAGCTAAACCTTGTCTTAATTGTTTTTGTAGTGTAAATTTAGTAATTATATAAATTATAGACGTTTTAGTAAATAAGTTAGTTTGTTTGGGTAAATTTGATGTATCTTAAATTGGTGTTTTGATTATATAGTGTTATTGTAATTTGCATGATGATATGATTGATGTTGTATACTATTTTAATTGTGTGTTATGAGGATATTTTATTGTTTGAAATAGAATTCAAGTGGTTCTGAGAGTAAGGATCAAGTTACTTAGATTTTAAGCTTAAAAAGAAGGGTTTTTGGGTAGTGAAATTTAAAAATAGGTATGGGAATGTTATGGAAACTGTTTTGGTACCATCATGAAATAATTTAGAACTTGTTAGAAGGGTTAGATGGTTAACAAACTGTGTGTAATAAAATGGGTAGTATATAAGGGTTGTTTTCAAGTGTTTTTGGTATAAAAAGAGGGTGTTGAGCAGTGAAATGTTGAGGTAAGTGGTATCCACTGTTTTGGAAAGTAAGAGGTATGTTATCACACCTACTAGGACTTACCTAGGTGCTAAAACCTGTAAAATGTGTGTTGTAATTGTAAATGGCTTCATAAGTTGAGTTTTTGGTCAAATTTAAAGGGTTTAAGGGTTGGAAATGGAAAGTAGGATAGCTGGGAGTATTATGTGGTTTTGGAGTGTACTAGCTAGTAGTGTATTTCGACTTGTTTATGCAGGATGTAAATTAGTTTGAGGGTTTTGTTAGATATTAGGTTTTGTGTTTATGTTAATTAGGGAAACATAGTCCCTATGCTTATTATGTTATTCTTACATATTCATTTGTATTTGGGCTTAGCCCACATTCTTATTATTATAAATACATTACCCTATGTGTATGCAAAGACACAAGGGAGATTAATCCCAAATATAGTTTTTCATCATATTCAACATGGTATCTAGAGCTTAGGTTCTGTTCTAGCCTGTCCTACAGTCTCCGGTACGCATCACCGCCTTCATCGCCTAAACGTCGTCGCCGCCGCCGCCGCCGCTGCGCCGTCGCCGAAGTTCCAGAATCGCCCGGCGACCACTCCATCCGAAGCGTCTCGGCCGGGCGACCACCGTGGTCCAAAGATCTCCGCGATCGTAGTATCCACGCGCCTCCACGCGCCGCCACCGTCACCGGCGCGTGTAACCCACGCGCCCACCTCCGGCAAGACCCACTCGCCGGCGCCGCCACAGACAGGGTCGCCGGAGCCCCCTGAGTCCATTCCTAGGGTCGGTGACGACTCGTTTGGACTGTATTTGAGCAGATCTGACTTTTACGGTTTGCTCCTTTTTTCCCGGTGAAACTCACTCGCGTCGCCGGAGCTTTCCGCCGCCGACCAGCACCGCCGTGTCGCCTCCTCGCCCTCATTCTGGATCTGTGGTCGTTACGTCAATCGGAGCACATTGAATTTTTAGGGTTTCTCCCTCTCCATGGCTGCCCAACGTGATGATCGGAGTTTGTCTCGCTAGCCAGACCATCCTACTTCATCAAATAGCATAGACAATCCTGCATTCTTTCAGGAATTTCTCAGATGGTATGAGGACCATCAGCACTCTAGTTCTACTACATCTGCTTCTGTTACACTCACAGGTACTCCTTTTGTTGGTCTGACCTACTCTCTCGGATCTTGGGTCCTTGACTCAGGCGCCACCGATCATATCACTGGTAACAAGTCCTTGTTTTCTTCCTTGTCATGTCCGGATAATTTACCCTTGGTAACAATGGCTGATGGGTCTAGAGTCTCCTCTCGTGGTATTGGTACTGTTCATATTTTTCCGTCCATATCCATTGATCATGTACTTTATGTCCCTGGGTCTCCTTTTAACTTATTGTCCGTAAGTCGTCTAACTCGTTCCCTTAATTGTGTTATTTCATTTACCAAAGATTCTGTTTGGTTGCAGGACCGGAGTTCAAAACCCATGATTGGCACAGGATGTGAGTCTCATGGCCTATATCATCTCCGCCCTTCTCCACATGCTGGCATAATCATGGAGTCACCATCCCTTCTTCATGCTCAATTAGGTCATCCCAGTCTTGCCAAACTGCAGCAACTTGTTCCTAGTTTGTCAAAATTATCAAGTTTGCCGTGTGAGTCTTGTCAGTTAGGTAAACATACTCGTAGTTCCTTTCCTCGTAGTGTTTCACAACGAGCGTCATCTCCTTTCTCATTGGTTCATTCTGATATTTGGGGACCTAGTCGTGTTAAGTCAACTTTAGGGTTTCAGTATTTTGTTACATTTATTGATGACTATTCCAGGTGTACTTATTTGTTTCTAATGAAAAATCGTTCTGAGTTGTTTTCTATTTTCCAAACTTTTTTCAATGAAATAAAAACTCAGTTTGGGGTTTCTATTCGCACTTTACGCAGTGATAATGGCCGTGAATACCTTTCTCAACCATTTAAACATTTTATGGCTTCTCATGGCATTCTTCACCAAACCTCATGTGCCTATACCCCTCAACAAAATGGGGTGACTGAGCGCAAGAATAGACACCTTATTGAAACAACTCGTACACTTCTAATCCATGGTCAAGTACCATCGCGTTTTTGGGGTGATGCAGTTCTCACTGCATGTTATCTCATAAACCGCATGCCGTCTTCTGTCATAGATAACAAAATCCCTCATTCTATCTTATTTCCTCAAGAATCTTTACATCCATTACCTCTTAGAGTTTTTGGGTCTACATGTTTTGTTCATGATTTTAGTCCTGGTCTTGATAAGTTATCTCCTAGATCTCACAAATGTGTCTTCTTAGGATTTCCACGCTCACAAAAGGGCTATAAGTGTTTTTCCCCTTCCCTCAATCGCCATTTTATCTCCGCTGACGTCACTTTTGATGAATATTCGTTTTATTTTTCACATCTATCTTCTAGTTCTATACCTCCACCTGTTTCTGTTGATATTCCTATTGTCTGTGATCCTTCTCCTCCTTTAGACTCTCATTCCCCACAGGATCGTCCTTCAACTCCACCCCTTCAGGTTTATAGTTGTCGCACTCGTCTCCCTCATGACTCACTTCCAGTGCCGCCTCCTGTGTCTCCTCCGGCTCTAGCAAATGAGTCTGACCTGCCTATTGCCCTCCGTAAAGGTATACGCTCTACT
Organism: Vigna reflexopilosa; assembly: GCA_027742785.1. Classification (NCBI taxonomy): domain Eukaryota; kingdom Viridiplantae; phylum Streptophyta; class Magnoliopsida; order Fabales; family Fabaceae; genus Vigna; species Vigna reflexopilosa. The sequence goes on from CM050917.1 coordinate 6,388,399, forward strand.
CGTAACCCTTCCCCCCATTATACTGTTCTTAGTTACCACAGATTATCTCAATCTTTTTACACACGTCTCTCATCCATTTCTTCTGTGTCCATTCCCAAGTCTGTGAGTGATGCCTTAACTCATCCTGGCTGGCGTCAAGCCATGCTGGATGAATTAAGTGCTTTACAGAAAAGTGGAACTTGGGAGCTTGTCCAATTATCATCTGGAAAGTCTGTTGTTGGTTACAGGTGGGTGTATGCTATCAAAGTTGGCCCTGATGGTACAATTGATCGTTTGAAGGCTCGACTGGTTGCCAAAGGATACACTCAGATGTTTGGTTTGGATTATGGTGATACTTTTTCTCCAGTGGCGAAAATGACCTCTGTTCGCCTATTCATTGCCATGGCCGCTCTTCGACAATGGCCTCTTTACCAACTTGATGTCAAAAATGCTTTCCTTAATGGTGATTTACATGAAGAAATTTATATGGAGCAACCGCCCGACTTTGTTGCTCAGGGGGAGTCATCTGGATTGGTATGTCGTCTTCGCAAATCCTTATATGGCCTAAAACACTCTCCTCGGGCCTGGTTTGGTAAATTCATCTGTGTTGTTCAACAATTTGGTATGTCTCGCAGTGAAGCGGATCATTCAGTGTTCTATCGCCACTCAAGTGCTGGATGTATCTACTTAATAGTGTATGTCGATGACATTGTTCTCACAGGAAGTGACTATCTTGGCATCTCTCAGATGAAACAACACATTTGTCACCATTTTCAAACCAAAGATCTTGGCAAGCTCCGGTACATTTTGGGTATTGAAGTAGCACAATCCAATGATGGTATTGTCATATCTCAGAGAAAGTATGCGTTAGACATCTTGGAGGAAACAGGGTTAATGAATTGTAAATCTGTTGAGACACCTATGGATCCTAACATCAAACTCCTACCAAATCAGGGGGAGCCTTTCTCAGATCCTGAACGGTACAGAAGATTAGTTGGTAAATTAAACTATCTTACTGTTACGCGTCCTGACATTTCCTTCCCAGTTAGTGTGGTGAGTCAATTTCTAAACTCCCCATGTGAAGACCATTGGGATGCAGTTGTTCGCATACTGAAGTATATTAAAGGATCACCTGGAAAAGGTTTGCTATATGGTCCTAACAACGATACAAAAATCGTTTGCTATTCAGATGCTAATTGGGCTGGTTCCCCTTCTGATAGGAGGTCTACTTCTGGATATTGTGTCCCTATTGGTGGCAACCTGATATCTTGGAAAAGTAAGAAGCAAAGTGTTGTGGCAAGGTCCAGCGCAGAAGCAGAATATAGAGCTATGACATCTGCTACTTGCGAGCTTGTGTGGCTTAAACAATTACTTAGTGAATTGAAATTTGGAGACGTCACTCACATGACACTTATATGTGATAATCAAGCTGCTCTTCATACTAGCTCTAACCCTGTCTTCCATGAGAGAACCAAGCACATTGAAGTTGATTGTCATTTTATTAGAGAAAAAGTCATATCCGGAGATATCAAGACTGAGTTCGTTAACTCAAGCAACCAATTGGCAGACATATTTACTAAGTCCTTGCGAGGACCTAGAATTGACTATCTTTGTAACAAGCTTGGAACATATGATTTATATGCTCCAGCTTGAGGGAGAGTGTTAGATATTAGGTTTTGTGTTTATGTTAATTAGGGAAACATAGTCCCTATGCTTATTATGTTATTCTTACATATTCATTTGTATTTGGGCTTAGCCCACATTCTTATTATTATAAATACATTACCCTATGTGTATGCAAAGACACAAGGGAGATTAATCCCAAATATAGTTTTTCACCATATTCAACAAGTTTAAAAGTGTAGAAATGAAATTGTAAGCTTGTAGGAGTGAAAATGGGTTTTCAAGTGTCAAATTAAGTTATAGCAGGTTCTCTAAGTTTTCCCAAGTTTTGGAGGGTCCTAGGGGTCTTTAGAAGTTGAGGGTAAGGTCCCCAAAGTCCAATTCGAAGTGGTTTTAGGTTGTTGTCATACCGTTGGGTGGCACAGTGGGGAGGCCGCTGAGCACCAACTGCCTGGTTGGATGTCGTTGGGTGCCACTGGGCACCACTCTAAAGGTTCAAATAATAGGTTTTTAAGTACTTTCCAATGATTGGTTTAGTTGTTTGATGTGTTTTGAAGTATGTTTAAATGTTATATATGTTGATATATAAGGTGAAAGTAAAGGTGCTTCAAGTATGATCCAAGGCGTGGAACAGACTAAGTTTGTGAGTGTGGTAGGGTGAAACCCATTGGCAGTGGCTTTGCAAAGCAGTAAAAGCCACCACAAGTGCATAACCTATCATAACTCGACATTCATTCTAAGTCCTTGTCAAAGTATGATCATTCATAAAGTATTTAGTTGGTTATCATGTGTATAATATTTAAATGTTTATATATATATATATATATATATATATATCATTAATTTTTTGTATTTTATCTTACCCTTGTTTTTGTGTTGTCTGTCTTTTTGTATGTTTTCTCTTTCGCAATGATCACCTTAATGGTGTGAACTTAGGGAGACACTTTTTACAATTGCTCTAGTGAGAGGTGAAGGTGAAACAGTTGGGAGGTTAGATGATTCTACAGGTGTAGCCTTTGTCTTTCGTAAGTTTGTTTTCTTATGGTAGTTTCAATATCATATATTTTATATTCATTTTAGTAGTATTTTACTATTAAAAATGAGATGTTACATTAATGGTATTAGAGCAATTCGTCCTTAGGATGTTACATGTGTATTTTAGAATAAAGATTAGGAGAAGAAGTTAAGGAAGAAATCAACCATTTCTTTCTTCAATGCAACACTGTTAAAAATGTTTGTAAATGTGCTGTGTAAGCATGTTTCTACCTTCTCAATTTAAAGTGTACTAAGATGTGTCTGGTTAATGAGGAAATAAATATTTTGAGACATATTTTTTAATAATATTTTGATGATATATGTGTCATTTTGTTATTGATTTATTATTTATTTGTTATTATCTTCACATATCTTATTATGAATTACTCTAAGTCTAATTATGAATTAATGTATTTGGTTTTTAACCAATAGTTTCTGGTGAACCAGAATAATTTTCTGATAAAGAAATTGATACTATTAAAAAATAGTTTTTGTGGTTCTATTTTATGATGTTTTGGTTATTCAGATTTCCTAAACTCATTCACTTTCTCTTAAATAACATGGACAATTTAATAGAACTCTTGTAGTTATATAGGTGATAAGATGGAAATAAGGAAGGATGGTGACATTATTCAAAGTGAGAAAAAATGTAACTTGTTGTTATTAGTAATAGCATAAACTTATTTTTTTTAATACGTGAATACAAATAAATCGTTATTTTAATATTAAATGGTTTTGTTATAAATAGTTTTGTTATAAATGAGTTTTATTATTTTAAAACGCGTTATTTCTTTAGAAATAACTTTTCTAGAGTTTTATATCTTCTCTCTAAATGTTCTTTAAATCTAACCAATCAATTTATGTTTTAAAGCAAGTTCGTAGAAATTTCTTGCGTTTCAAGTGACTGGAGAACCTTTTTTTGGGTTGAGCTATTATTTTGAGGTAAGGGAAGCTAGACCTTGTCTTAATTGTGTTTGTAGTATAAATTTAGTAATTATATAAATTATAGACGTTTTAGTAAAAAAGATTAGTGTGTTTGGGTAAATTTGATGTATGTTAAATTGATGTTTTGATGATATAGTGTTATTGTAATTTGCATGATGATATTATTGATGTTGTATACTATTTTAATTGTGTGTGATGAGGATATTTTATTTTTCGAAACAGAATTCAAGTGGTTATGAGAGTAAGGATCAAGTTACTTAGATTTTAAGCTTAAAAAGGAGAGGTTTTGGGTAGTGAAATTTAGAAATAGGTATGAGAACGTTATGGAAACTGTTTTGGTACCGTCGTGAGGTAATTTAGGACTTGTTAGGAGGGTTAGATGGTTAACAAAATTGTGTGTAATAAAATGGGTAGTATATAGGGGTTGTTTACAAGTGTTTTGGGTATAAAAAGAGGGTGTTGAATAGTGAAATGTTGAGGTAAGTGGTATGCACTGTTTTGGAAAGTTAGAGGTATGTTATCACACCTATTAGGACTTTCCTAGGTGCTAAAACTAGTAAAATTTGTGTTGTAATTGTAAATGACTTCATAGGTTGAGTTTTTGGTCCAATTTAGAGGGTTTAAGGGTTGAAAATGGAAAGTAGGATAGTTGGGAGTATTCTGTGGTTTTGGAATATACTAGCTAGTGTATTTAGAATTGTTTATGCAGGTTGTAAATTGGTTTGAGGGTTTAAAAGTGTAGAAATGAAATTGGGTAGCTTGTAGGAGTTAAAATGGGTTTGTCAAATTGAGTTACAATAGGGTTCTCTAAGTTTTCTCAAGTTATGGAGGGTCCTGGGGGTCTTTAGAAGTTGAGGGTAGGGTCCCCAAAGTCCAATTCAAAGTGGTTTTTGGTTGTTGTCATATCGTTGGGCGGCATGGTGGGGAGGCCATTGAGCGCCAACTGCCTGGCTGGATGTCGTTGGGTGGCACGGTTTGGTGCCGCTGGGCGCCACTCTAAAGGTTCAAATAAATAGGTTTTTAAGTACTTTCCAATGACTGGTTTGGTTGTTTGATGTCTTTAGAAGTATGTTTAAATGCTATATATGTTGATATACAAGGTGAAAGTAAATGAATGTATGTTCATGGTTTCAAATGTTGTTAAAGTGGTGAATTTAGTTCCAAGGTGGAACTCTCTGGTGTGATTCAAGTGTTGTTAGAATGAATGATTGGTTTGGTCGTTTGATGTCTTTAAAAGTATGCTTAAATGCTATATATGTTGATATACAAGGTGAAAGTAAAGGAATGTATGTTCATGGTTTCAAAGGTTGTTAAAGTGGTGAATTTAGTTCCAAGGTGGAACTCTCAGGTGTGATTCAAGTGTTGTTAGAATGAATGCAGGTAACTCAGTATTGAGGGTTTTCTTGACACTCTAGTGGTCATACATTCTCAAATAGAGAAGTTTGACACATGTGGTGAGAGTAGCAGAAGGTTTTAGTCTTGGGTGCTTCTAGTATGATCCAAGGCGTGGAACAGACTGATCTTGTGAATGTGGTAGGATGAAACCCATTGGCAATGGCTTTGCAAAGCAGTAGAAGCCATGTTAAACTGCTTTTTAATCGCTTAAAGCAGAACAAAATTGGTTCCCATTAATGTAATATAGGGCTTACTAAGATATCAATCCTAGGACTCGGTACAATTAAGTTTTAGAATGTAGAGTTAAAATCTTGTTTTATTTACTAACTATCTAAACTAGGTGGGGACAATTAATATGAATGGAACTAAAATTTAAAAGGAAAAGAGAATCTAAAATCTGTAGACTCTTTAAAAGAAGAAAGAAAATGAAATGAAAAGAAAATAAAAGAAAATAAGAGTCTAATTACCTAAAACAGAAAACAATAACCTACACGATCAACATCAAAAATGCATTATGCGGATTACCTAAACTGAAAGAACCAGATTTACACTATACGCGTGAATCAAAAGTGGAAACTCACTTACCTAGACTAAATTTAATCAAGTAATCAGGACTAGATACACAATGAACATGGAAACATAAATGCACAAGGTAGAAACTTATAATGAAAGGAAACAGAGGCAGAATCAAGTAAAGACGGATGAAAAACACAAATTCAGAACATGCAATGTTAAGAAACAAAACAAGAATGCTAAAAAGATTCAACAATTATCAAAGAAAACTACAATTAAAAATTTAGAATGTGCATTAAAAAGAATTAAGTGTTGAATGATAACCAAGGAATTGTAACTTCAAATCATAAAATGCAAGATCAAGTACTCGAAGATAGGAATTGTACAAGAAATCAAGGTAAAAGCAAAGAATGTAAAATTTCAAGTAAGAACTCAAAAGAAAATCAAAATCTTTATTGCAATGAATGAAAGAACTACAAAGGTACCAGAATTAACACCGCGGAGATGTTCACGGGCTGTCACCACCGTGAAATCTCACTTGAATAGTCCAAGAATACAAGAATCTACTCAACGAATGTGCTAAAACCCTAAAATCTGATATTTCGCACAAAGAACTCTCGGGTGAAGTTTGTCACCCTCCACCACACATAGTCGTTCGCGGAGTCTGTCACCCTCTCGCGATTCACACTCAAAAATCTATTTACATGCCCTTTTATAGGGTCAGAGACAAGGAAAAGGGGAACCTTGGCAGCTTGGATGCTTCGTGCTTCCCATCGGACAGTCTCTGTTCGCGTTAATCACCAGCCATCTGATCACCTTGATGTTCCTTTGGTCAGCTTTGATTTGGCTTCCTTTTCTCTGCCTCTGGTGCGTCAAGCCCTAAGTCGAGGGTTCATTCTCTTTTTCTCATGCTTGAAATTGTTCCCTTCTGCCAAATGAATCACGAACAAATGACCCCCAAAAGAAAACGTCTTCTACTAAGCTGCAACGACCCAGTTTCCAACAAAGAAGCCCAATTTCAATAGCAGCGGCCCAATTCCAATTAAAGTATCAGTCACGTCCTTGCAGCAGCTTCAACACCAACTCCAAGTGGCAGCAACAGCATTCAGCAACCCATTTTAGAACCAAGGCCCAACCTACAATAAAGAAAAAAAATTTCAAAATTAAAGGAAGGAAAGAAAAAAATCAAATGAAAGAAATTCTAAAAACATATTAATTTTCTAATTATTAACAAAAACTAAAAATTACACCTAAAAAGCTATTTTTAACTAAAATTTTACAAAACTAAAGAATTTAAAGAAAACCCTAAAACTAGCCTAATTTTAAACCATTAAAAACTAAAATACACTAACAAGTACTTCTAAACACAGAAAAATATGAAAAATATTGAGAGTTATCAAGCCACCACAAGTGTACCATATATTAACATTCATTCTAAGTCCGGACAGTCTAGTCAAAGTATGATCATGTATAAAGTGTTTAGTTGGTTGTCATGTGTATAATATTTAAATGTTTATATATATATATATATATATATATATATATATATATATATCATTAATTTTTTGTATTCTAGCTTATCTTTGTTTTTGTGTTGTCTGTCTTTATGTATGTTTTCTCTTTTGCGATTATCACCTTAATGGTGTGAGCTTAGGGAGACATTCTTTATAATTGCTCCAGTGAGAGGTGGGGTGAAACAGTTGGGAGGTCATATGATTCTACAGGTGTAACTTTGTCTTTCGTAAGTTTGTTTTCTTATGGTAGTTTTAATATCATATATGTAATATTCATTTTAGTAGTATTTTACTATTAAAAATGGGATGTTACGTTAATGGTATAAGAGCAGTTCGTCCTTAGGATGACTTGTGAGTTGTGGGTTTGTCTTGCCTTTCTTGTGGAAAGTTGAGTCTAAATGGTATAGTTTACCATGTTCTCAAAGTCTAGATAGTAGATTTGTGTATCTAATTGGAAGTACTGAGAACAGAAAACATCTTGATAAAATTAGTGAGAGTGCACACTCATGACAATATCATAGATGATTTTCTGATCTTAATTCTAAAGGATTGGGGAAAGAAAGGGTTGTGATTCCAGTGTTGTTAGCTATAGTGATTCTTGTCTTGTTCTTGCCTTTGTGGTAGTGTACTGTACTCTATAGTGGTAAAGGAATGTGGTTCAAGGAAAACTTGACCTGCATACTTTCATTAGAATTGGTTAAAGCCTTTGAGACAAAATTCTTGTCTTGAAGATAATGAGTTAGAAGACTAGAGCTTTTGAGTTTCGAAGGATGGATTAAGATGTTGGAAGGTAGAAGCGTCAGTTTGGTAAGGGAGTTTTCAAGAACGGAGTCAATTGATTAGATATCATACATTTCACAAAAGAAGAGTTGAGTTTAAAAGTCAAAATAAAAGGAGTTTTGGGTAAGCATCAATGTAGCGAGGTTTGGAAAATCAATTTGGTTCTGTGTGTCGGTAATGTCAAAGGTCAGAAGAAAGGAAGGGGTGGTAAGCAATGGAGTAGTGATGGTTGAGAAGACAACATGATTTGGTATATCAACGATGTTTGAGATCTGAAGAAGAAAAGTTGTGGAAGGTTTGAAGCTTTAAGTTAAGAAAGGAAAAATAATTCGAAAGTGGACCAAGGGGTTGAGGAGCAGTTGTGTAGGGCCAAGTTTCTAAGTTGAACGAAAATGAAGTCTTTTAGAAGAATGAAGTGTTGTAAGGGTAGAAAGCTAAGTAGATATTTAGAAGGAAATGTTTAGGTCTTATACGCAAGTGGGTGCTATAGTGTCAAGTTTGGAGTAAAGTTCAAGACCAGTGGTTTGCATAAAAGAAAGGTTTGACCTCGGTTTGAGATGAAGAACGTCAGTTGTTAAAGAAAGGTAAGGTTAGAGAACTAGCAGGAGAAGAGAAGTAAGGTCTTGTAATAGATGAAAAAGAGTGTCTGCAGTATAATCGACTTAAGTCGTTATCGAGTATGAGTGAGAAACTTGGATTGGTTAAATGTTCAAGGATATGAAGTTGTAGTCCGTGTCAAAGTCAAATTCATTAGGGGTGGTTTTGTGGTGGTGTTGAGAGATCGGCTGAGTTTGATTAAAAGAAAAGTAGTTGTTGAATGCTAGGCTACAGAAGACAGTGTGTTTGTGAGTTTAGATCAAGTCAAGGATTTATGTCATGGTTAGAGTTATCAAAATGGGTTACAATCCGCGGGCCAACCCGGACCACCACGGGTTCGGGCTGGGTTGGGTTTGAAAAAATATATTTTTTTTATGCGGGTCAATTTTCAACCTGACACATTTAAACCCGACTCATCTTGGTTGAACCCGTGGTGAGCCGGGTTGACTCACTAACCCACCTAATTTTATTTTATTAATTTATTATCTTATGAAACCCTAAAAAATATCATCCAGCTCAGTATACGTGGATTGTATTGTACCTTGTTTAATTATTTTGAATTATCTTGAGTATAACATCATTTTGAGAGTGAAATTTATTTAGATTTGGATTATAAAAAGTTTGTAATTTCTTTTATTTAAAAAAAAAATTGTAATTAAGTGAGCTAGTGAGCCAACCTGTTTAACCCACCAACCAATGGTGGGTCGAGCCAGGTTCGAATTTTTCTGTCTCGCTAATAAATAAGTCGGGTTGGGTTGGCTCATTAAATGATCAACCTGTGATGGGCCGGGCCGAGTTGGATCAAGTGGCCCGTTTTGACAACACTAGTTGTGGGCTAAGAGTATTATTAGGTTTAGAGGTTTAAAGACAGGGTTATGTTACTAAAGATTATGAGTTGAAGAGGGTGATTCTTGAAGAAAGTTTTAAGTTAAACTGGTAATGGTAAGTACATGAAGATGGTTAAGAGATGTGGTGTTTGTGGAGCCGATTACAGGGTTTAGGTTTGAAGTTTATATGAAGTGGTTTCTAGCAAGTTTGGAGCATAATCTTATAAGGGGTTTGATCATCTTCCAGCCTTGTTTAAGTAAATTTTTGGTCTTCTAAGGGTGTTCCTCGTTTTGAGAAAAGGAAAAACAGTGGTGGTGCATCAAGTTTGGATTAAGCAGTAGATACAAATCAGTGTTAGGTGAATCAAGGATGTATGACAAACACAAGTGAAGACGAGATGATGTTGTTCCTTCATCAGTTTGGGGTGTGAACACAAGGGTGACTTAGTTGTTTTCAAATCGTTCTTTGGTGGTTTGTGGTCTTTAAGAGAAGTTTTGTGTTTCAAGAAGGTAGGTTAGTGGTTATACATCTGTCATGGATCAAGTTAGAAAGTGAAGAAAAAGAAGTTATGAGAATCAAAAGAGGTTAACATAATCATGTGAAGAAGAGAAGATCAAGTCTTCATGGTGTAAGGGTTTTTGGATAAGTGTTTGAAACAAAGCTAATGGTAACAGTTTCTTATGGATAATTCCAATGGAGGGTGTAAGTACAAGAGGCAGGTGATGGTTTGGTGCAAGAAATAGTGGTTTGGGCTTTGTTTCAAAAGAACTTCAAATTTGATAGATATCAGAAGAGAAGTAAATGACAGATTAGAAAGAAGTAAAGGACAGATTAGAAAAACCCGATATAACGCTTTTGATTTTTCTAATAATGCTATAAAATGAATTTATGTTTATGTAAAAATTATTACTTTTAAAACTTTAATAAAAAATTATACGAATTAACTCAGGTAAAATTTCACAATTAAATTTAAAACTATTAAAATCAATATAATTAAAAATACCAAATACTATCTAACCAAACTTCATTAAAATCAATATAATTAAAAGTTAACAATTTTACCATAGTTGAAAAGAGGATTGAAAATTCTTTGGTTTGATTGTAATTTTATTATATATATGTGTTGTTTTACATATATGATTTTGTAATTTTAATTTTATTAGTTTATTTTTTGGTTATTCGTAATTTTGATAATTTAGTTATCCGTAACCTTATTTAATTTTTTTCAGTTTTTAAAAATTATTACCATCTCCGACTTTGTCCGTTGTTAAGGTTTTCAATTTTATTAAAAAAATTAGTAATATAATTCATTTTCCCAAATTTAAATATGGCATCTTGACTGTAACAAGGAAAAAAAAAGGATAATTGAACTAAACGTTAAACAAAATTATAAATGATTAAATTTGCGAAGAAAAAAAATTTAAAGATCGATATCATGGATAATTAGAAATTAAAATACTAAAATTGTTAAAAAAACAGAAACCATTTTTTTTAGACATAAATAATAAAATTACAAATAACCAACAAATATTTATAGTTTTAACCCATATATTATATTTATTTACATAATTATTTTTACCTTGTAAAAAATAAAATAAATATCTTACGTATTACCAGTGCAGTGGAGAGTTGCGAGGTTCTATGGTTGAGGTACTCAGTACAACAAACAAACCTTAAACGATAACAATGGAACCCTTCTCTTTCAGCACCTCACACTTATCCGTACCCACCAACACCATCATTTTCTCCCCCAAACACCACCCTCCCTCCGCCACCGTCACCACCACCACCATCTCCTTCTCCCTCAAACCTCCCTCAGACTCCAGTAATTCCGCCACCCCTCGCCGCCCCTCCAAATCCCTCAAAACCACTCCAACCTCAAACCCCCTCGCCAACAAGCTATGGCTCACAAGCAAACTCTCCCCACCACCTCCTGCGCCACCGCCGCCACCACCGCCACCATCGCCGCCCGTGAATGAAACTGAAACCGTCGCGGAAGATAGCGGCGGCGACGAGGGCTCGAATTCCGATTCCCAAACCGATTTCCGGCAGCCGGGGAAGATCTTCGTGGGGAACCTTCCGGCGTGGGTGAAGAAGCCTCAGGTGGCGGAGTTCTTCCGGCAGTTCGGGGCTATACGTAGCGTCATTTTGATAAAGGGGCACCACGAGACGGCGCGGAACGCGGGCTTCGCGTTCGTCATATACGACGGCGAGGAAGAGGCGGCGGACAAGGCGGCGATGCGAGCTGTAGAGTTTGACGGCGTAGAGTTTCACGGGAGACTGCTAACGGTGAAGCTGGACGACGGTAAGAGGATGAGGGAGAAGAGTCAAGAGCGGGCGCGGTGGTTGGAAGGGAATGGCGACAAGGGAGAGTATCCATCCACGTGGCATGAGGAGAGGGACGGATCAAGGAAGGGGTTCCAGAAGGTTCTGGAAACCCAGCCCGAGAATTGGCAGGCCGTTGTGACAGCCTTCGAGAAAATTAAGAAGGTTTATCTATCATCTTCTTCTATACACACATATATAATTTATACTTGTATGTATATAGACTTCCTATATAAATAGTTCCTAAAGGGGTTTGTTTCAAGTTATGCTGCTGCATTATGACAAATTACATTCTCAAGGTTGTTATATATGTCTAAAAATGTGTTTTGATAGGATTTAAGGATGGTAGGAATACATTTTGTATTTTAAAATACTTAAAAATGGAAAAGTAAAAGTAGATGCCGTAGTGGGGTTAGTTGGTAACTTTTACATTTCCATGGAAATATAAATTTCCTATCCTTTTAGTATAGGAATTCTTAGAATGTAGATTTAGACCTACCTAACTATGAAGATCGAGCTGTCTCTTACTTATGTTTTCCTCCACTAGGTTCTAATATCATCTTAGAATGGGAGTTTAGAGTTAATCTTACAAAATTGGCTTAGAAGACGAAGTTGTCCTCTATATTGTGTAACAGGTTCTTTTGACAGGAAAAAAATGTGTGAAGGCATGAGAATCCAGTTTTTCTGGAAATAAAAGATATCCAAAAATCGTTTTTTATAATCTTCTAGCTAGCATGGGATAAATATTCTCCCTATCACATTCAGAGGAATATCCATTAATTTAGTGGTCTCCCCCATACTCACCTACAACATCATAAATACTTAACACTTTTACCAGAGATCAATCCTTTCAAATATATAGAAGCAAATAATTAGAGAGGACTTTGTTGAGACGCATTACAATAAAAATACAAGAAAGCATAAATTTTTCGAACCTCCATGTTCTAATTTGAAGAGGTTCTTTATAATTTTTTTATTTAAAGGATTATGCAAGAGAGAGTAATACTTTTGTGATGAACCGGATGATTTATTCATTGGTTACTTCTCTAGTTTTTTTCAGTAAAGTGGATAAGTAGTTACTTGCAGAAGACACCTCTGACTGTATAGCTATTTCACTTTGAGGAAACTTTTTCCTTTTTCAATGACATCTTAAAAGTAGAACTTGTTATGATTTATAATTTATTGGCATTACATGGACAAGGCATAAAAGTTAAATTGGTTGATTTTTAAGTTGCTACCTTGACTGACATTTTTACATTACATGAACCTTTATGAAGCAGTGAAAACAGTAAATGAAAGTAGAAAATCATGAAGAGTTGTTCGGTGTTACTTTACTTGCCTCTCAAAATAGGAAATAAAGTAAAAACAGAATGTTTTCTGAAAACAAACCTCCCACAATTGTAATTCACAAGGTTCATCCATGAATTTGTGTCTTGTGTACATAAATAATAACACAAGTGACATTGGTAAAAGTGATATTAAAACAAGGGGGCTTGAATATGATGGTTTAGAAATTAAAGAGAAAATTTGATATTAGACTCAAATGAATATGTAAAGGTGCAATTTTGAAGACATGGATATTTTTTTGTGGCATCTAGTTTCAATTTCTGAAGGGCAAATTCTAAGACATTTTATTTTGTATTTTTCTTGTTGAATAGGTGGGACTCTTGAGGGTAGCTAGAGAGGATAGATAATAGGTATCTTGATTTTCTTCAGTTATGCCAGCCTGTTCTGTTTGATTTTTCGCACACTAATGTATGCAGCAATATGTGTCTAAAGTCTCAGAGTTAATGATAAACATAAAAATAACTGAGACAAAGCAATATGGTAATGCTACTTTTTTTTTGTTATGGGTTAAAAATTATTGTTTACCTTAATTATTAAGTTTGTCTATTTCTTGTGTGAAATTAAAGAAAAAAAATGTATGTTTTAGGTCAAAGCCAATACTTTTAGATTTGTAACGTGCTTCCTTTTATTTTTAGAAAAGGTAGTAACATTTTTTTGTGCATACCCATAAAGGTTGGAAGGAAAATTTTAGTCTGCCCCTTCTGTAATTTGAATTATAAGTATTTGTTCTTGGATTCATTTCTTTGTCATTAATTTTTCAGCCTGCTAGAAAAGAATATGGTTTAATGGTTAAATATTATGCACGACGAGGGGACATGCATCATGCACGGCTAACATTTGAGAGTATGAGAGCAAGGGGAATAGAGCCTTCTTCTCATGTGTATAGTAGGTAAGTTCTTTAAATATTTTGCTCTAGATCTGGGTATAATTCAAATATCAACATGAGCAAAAATTGTTTTTAGCTTTTAAGCTATAATCACATTATGATTGTGAAGTGTTATCTTTTTAGAGATGAGCATGTGAATGCATTGACTTTTCTTTTCAAAGTTGAATATTATTGAATATTGATTGGGGAAAAAGAATATTTAACTGTTGAATCTCTGATATTTCTAATTTTCATCCTTCAAGCAGATTTCTTGGTTGAGATTTCACATCAACTAAAAATATAGCCAAATGATAATATATAAATGAGTGCAAACTTCACTTTACAAATACTTTTGTGAGGATGAGTCAGACTGAAAGTCCACTTTCTATGATGTATCAAAGCCTATTTTAATGAAATTTATTGGGTCTATTATGTCACCAAGTATTGGGTTGCTATTGAACTACCCTCAAATATTTAGTTTCATGCTTGAGATGTCCAATTTTTGGTGTGAGATGGTGTTTGAAATTCCACATTGTTTCTCTTATAACTTTGTTTCTTTTCTTTCTCTATATGAAGAGTGCCCTTGTTATCACAGAAGTAACTTTTCATCAATACAAATTACCTTTACTGTTTCTCTTTTGTTCTCTCTCTCTAGAACTCTAATACTTCTTTAGGGGTTTTATTTGGAATTCTGTATTTGTTATGTTTTTCCATTTTTATTTTGTTCTTTGGTTTAAGGAGAGTATATCCCTATTTTTTTCACTCTTTCTTTTCTTCAAAGTTAAATTAACAAGTACAATATTAGCTGTTTCTTCTGACCTTAATTATTAATGCATGTTAAATGTTTGCAGTCTGATTCATGCTTATGCAGTTGGTAGAGACATGGAAGAAGCTTTACATTGTGTTAGAAAGATGAAGGAAGAGGGCATTGAAATGACTATAGTAACATACAGTATAATTGTGGGAGGATTTGCTAGAATGGGCAATGCTGAGTAAGTAAACCAGATAAATTTCTCCCATTATTGTATCTTTTTGTTGAAGTAATGTTTCTACTTTTTAGTTATTTCTTTCTTTCTTTTGGTCATGTACCCATTATCCTTATAGATTAAGCTATTAGGTGAAGTTATATATGGTTTTTTTTTTCTCTCTAAATTGCCCCATTACCTTGGGCTTGCTGTATGGTTAGTACGCATGCCAACTTTAAATATGCTGAATTTTTAAATTTTATCATAAGTTTATGAACAATGTAGCCAGCAAGGATTGAATTTAGACTACTCTGTTGTTCAGCTCTTATACCATGCCAAAGGGGAAAAAAATGAAAGGTGCCAAGGATGATTCTTGTGCATCTCGTGTGACTACTCCAAAATTATCATTTTGGTCAGTTCAGTGCATTGGGATGAATCTTGAAAGGATAGTTTCTATACCATTTTTTTTCTTTTAGTGGAAAAGCATTGTATTTATTGTGTAATGGAGAAACTGAATCCAAACAATAAAAAATAAACTTTCAAAACTTACAGTCAACTAATTGCAGAATGGAACGTAGCAGCTGATAGCCAATGGACCTTAGAAATACAATTCCTATTTTTGCCAGTTTTTAAGGAAGCCATAGACCTGTATAAACTTTATTGTGAAAGTTGTTTTTGTAGGTTAGATGGCATCAGTAACTCCGTCATTTGTTTGGCCCTTCTATTTTTTCCCCATAAAAGCTTGGTAAACTTTAACGTTGCAACACCTGTTGAGCTCCCTTGGTCTTCTCATCCCCAACCATCAAAGGGTGAAGATTGAAGTGTACTGCTATGGTTGGGTTGTTGTTTTTCTCTGATGTCTAAGTGATTGGATATTTTGGTTATCTTTGAATTTTCTGGTTTCTGTTTTTTCATACTTAAATAACCTCACTCTCACATTTCCTGGTGCTTGTGTGAAAGTTTTGATTAGTTCTATATGGGGAAATAATTCGATGGCATGTTGATGAATGAGTTCACATCAATGTGTCAGTTTGTGTCTCATGGAGATAACTAGTTGATGTTGTTTTGGAAGTGCTGCAGATCATTGGTTTAAGGAGGCAAAAGAGAAGCTGCCATCTTTAAATGCTGTCATTTACGGGAGCATAATTTATGCGCACTGGTAATCATTCATATTTCTTTCAAGGTTTCATTTTTATTTGCATGATAGACCTTTAATTGTATGTGTTGTAGGTATTGGGTAGAACCTTGCTAAATGGAGAATTGTCCTCCAAATTTACTTGTCATTTACATATTTTTATTGTGAAACCTTTAGCTGGGAGATAAATATTAATAGGTTTAATTAAATTTTTAGTCCTTAAATTTTGGGTGAACCTTGCTGTGGTTCCCCAAACAAAGTTGATTTTTATGTCTCAAGTTTGAAAAACAAAATGGTTTTAGTACTAAATAATAAATTTGAGGGACTGCAAGAAGTTCTAAAAAAAATCATTTTAATCCCTCCAATTTAGTGTTTAGGGACTATAACCATATTTGTCTTATGTTTGAGAGACTGAACTGATTTCTTTTAAATGGGAACCAATATCAGATTTATCCTAAATTTTGAAGGACTATAAGCATAATGTTAGTATCAAAATTTGCCATGACAAAAATTGCTGATCAAGTTGTTAATTAAATCAATGTTAGGTAAAAATTTGAACAAAACCATCAATTATTCACTAGTGTGTTTAATGTTTCTGCCTATTATTATTACATTTCTGTTTCTGTAAATTTCCAATTTGTGTTCATTTTCAAATGATTGCCATTTCTATTCAATTTTCTTCCTTCGTTTTTCTCATTGTTTTTGATATCCTGATGTCTTTTATAGTCAAACATGTAATATGGATAGAGCTGAAGACTTGGTGAGGGAGATGGAAGAACAAGGCATAGATGCTCCTATTGACATATATCATACCATGATGGATGGTTATACAATGATTGGTAATGAAGAAAAATGCTTGATTGTGTTTGGCAGACTAAAGGTATAAGCTCCTTTGTAGTTTATCATTTTCATCACCGTAGTCTTTCTAGTTTCTACTTTTGGCATGTCATGTGTTTATTTTTCAGTCATCATTTGTATCTTTAAAAGAAAATGTCTCACACCATAAGAATGTTGAATACTATAGGATGACCTAAGCATAAAAGTTCGAGATTGTGTAGGATTCTCTTCAAAAGAGGGTAAATACCGTCTTGTGTTTTTTCTGTATGCTAGCTTTTCTCTTACCCACTGCTCACGTCTACCTTTCAGGATAACGTTAGTTCTTTAGTGATTTTATAACTTTTGTTCATATCCACAGCATGATATTCTTCCCACAGCAGCTATCATCTCTGTTTCTCAACACTTACAGTATTGAATCAATGATATTTTTGGACTTGAAATCTCACAAAAAATCTCCCAGGCAGCTATGCTTTTTCCACTCTCCAGCTCTGGGTTTTCACATCAGAGCAAGTCATGGAGAATCTTCACTCACCGTAGGTGGAAACCATTGTCAATTAGCTCCCTCCCCATGTCAGGCTGGGTCAGGCCTAGCTCAAATCAAGATGAATGGGACTTGGTCTAGCTCAAGTCAAGCTTGGTCAGGTCGGGCCGAGCTCAAGTGGGATCGATGTCGGGCTGAGTTGTGTCGGACCCATGTGAGGTTTTGGGTTTAAGTCAAGAAAGGTCTAGTTGGATTAGGTCCAAGCTATGTCAGGTCGATTCATAATGATTTGAGCATGATTTAGGTTGGGCCCCAACCTTGAAATTAAGTTGCAAATAATGAATAATAAGGACCAATTTACAATTAATGTGAAATATTTGGGGATCCATTTGCAATTTGAAATATTTAAAGGACTTATGCAATTATAACAATATGCAGGAGTTAATTGAAGTCTTATTTTAATATTATAGTGGGTCAAACCCACTTTGGCCTTGATCCTAACCTATTGGGGGGCTGGGTCTTTTTCAACCCACTCATTTGGTGGGTTAATAAAAGAGGGCTTATTTTAGGAGTGGGTTGGATTTGTATCATGGATCATGAGTCAAATTGACAACTTCACTGTTGAATATGACTATTCAACCTATTTTCAAATCTCTTAGAAGGTGTGTTTGATACTTAACTCAACCTTACAAAACTAGCATGCAAGATACGGTTTTGACTCACTTATGTACTATAATTTAGCATATAGGTAATGTATACAATATCTCCAATACACTCCCTCAAGCCAAGAATTAGACATATTGAGCATGAGAGGTGGTATTTCTAGGTAGTCCATTAACATGTCGATACTGAGTTACAAGATATATTAACAAACCTTGTTATGATTAATTTTGATCTCATCTTAGAAGATGAGTTATAGGCCTAACTCATTACTAAACCAGATTTATACTTAATGATATACTATATTATTGATCATGTCTATAGTTGATGTAAGATTTCAAACATAATAAATTCATTATAGATTTTTTTTTTTTTTTTACATTTTCCAGCTTGTTTCTCAATGAATTTATCTGTCATGCAAATATTAATAGTTTTTCTTATTATGTCTGTAGTTTTTGAAAGAAAAAGGTGGTAAACAATTTCTAGAGTTATTGCATCAAATATACACGTTTCTTTATGTTTTGTTTACACAAGTGTCTCTAGTTTTTTAAAAATTGTACCCTTTAATTTAGCATGTGTTATATTACTCACATAACACTGATTTATTTGGATTTGATATGTAAAACTGCTATGCATTTTTGCACTCTTCATTAAATGACGTCAAGCTATTTCTTTGTTTTGATGAAGGAATGTGGTTTCTCTCCTTCAGTTGTCAGTTATGGCTGTCTTATTAATCTTTACACCAAGGTAAGACATAACATTCTACATTAATTGGATCATTTATATATTTAGTAGTTACTACCTGATTTTGTTGCACACATTTTATTGAAGTTCCTATAGATTTTTTTTTTTTTAATAAAATGGTAGAGCTAAAGCATCACAATTTGCCATCCCAACTATGGTGACAACACAATTAACAATAATCCACTGCGCCCCAATCCATAAAATAAAGGATATCAAAACAATAGTGGGGGTATAATAAGGAAGTTAATATCTATCTATGAAAAGAATCTGAATTTAGAAATTGGCAGGCAAGAGTGGGGGTATAACAAAAGAAAGTATATTATCCCACCAAGCATAGCTCTTGGAACCAAGACCAAAATTGGCTAAGCTTATTTGCTCAATAGTTCCCTAAAGATATGAGTGCCCAAAACCTCATATTTTTGTCTTATCATGTGGATCATACCAATAAAGTTCACATTATTTAAGGCTCCCTTCATATTAAGATTAGTATAAATTTCAAATATATGGAAATATCAATTATTTAATGATTTTCTAGGGAATAAAAATATACAAGGAAAGAAGTAAACTAGGAATGGGAAGCAGTGAGAGTTTGGATGTTTGACAAGAGCTCTTAGGTTTAAACATCAAGCGTCAATCTACCAATTTGAACAAAAGTTGTTCACTCTCATGAAGAAAAATAAGCTCCCCTGCAATTATTAATCCATTTATTTATCTGTTAAGTAAGTCTTTTTTATCAATTATTAATCCTCACTTTGATCCTTGCACTCTGTTATAATTAGTTTTCATTGTCATGAATTCTCTTTTGAAAACTATGAAAGTTCTTAGAAGTTTTTATAAGACTGTCATACTATATTTGAAATACCATGATCCAATATCAATGTTTTCAATTCTTAATCAAATCCCTTGCAAAGCACATGAAATCAATACTTTATAGACAATTCATTTCCAGCTAATAAACTGTCCATCATGTCAGAACAGCTTATAAGACTGTCATACTATATTTGAAATACCATGATCCAATATCAATGTTTTCAATTGTTAATCAAATCCCTTGCAAAGCACATGAAATCAATACTTTATAGACAATTCATTTCCAGCTAATAAACTGTCCATCATGTCCAATCTGTATATATTTGATACCCAATTTTGGTCAAGTAAGCAAATGTATATGTCATTAGTAGTTCTAGCTTGTTGATGCCAATCTGTTTTATCTTTTTTTTTTTTTCAGATAGGAAAAGTTTCTAAAGCGTTGGAGATAAGCAAAACGATGAAAATGAGTGGCATAGAACATAACATGAAGACATACTCTATGTTGATCAATGGATTCTTGAAGTTAAAAGATTGGGCTAATGCATTCTCCATTTTTGAAGATTTTACTAAGGATGGTTTGAAGCCCGATGTAGTTCTCTACAATAACATTGTGACAGCCTTTTGTGGAATGGGTAATATGGATCGTGCTATTCGTATGGTGAAGCAAATGCAGAAGGAGAGACATAGACCTACTACACGCACATTTTTGCCCATTATACATGGTTTTGCAAGAGCTGGAGAGATGAGGAGAGCCCTGGAGGTATTTGATCTGATGAGGAGGAGTGGCTGCATTCCCACAGTACACACATATAATGCTCTGATTCTTGGCCTTGTTGAGAAGCGCCAGGTAACCTGTGGTTGATAAACAATTGTTTATTATTATGAAATAGGAAGAAGATTAGGAGAAATCTCCCTTATGTGTCTTTGCATACACATAGGGTAATGTATTTATAATAATAAGAATGTGGGCTAAGTTCAAATACAAATGAATATGTAAAAATAACATAATAAGCTTAGGGACTATGTTTCCCTAATTAACATAAACACACAACTAATATCTAACACTCCCCCTCAAGCTGGAGCATATAAATCATATGTTTCAAGCTTGTTACAAAGATAGTCAATTGTAGGTCCTCGTAAGGACTTGGTGAATATGTCTGTCAACTGGTTGTTTGAGTCAACGAACTCAGTCTTGATATCTCCGGATATGATTTTTTCTCTAATAAAATGACAATCAACTTCAATGTGCTTGGTTCTCTCATGGAAGACAGGGTTAGAGCTAATATGAAGAGCAGCTTGATTATCACATATAAGTGTCATGTGAGTGACGTCTCCAAATTTCAATTCACTAAGTAATTGTTTAAGCCACACAAGCTCGCAAGATAGCTCTATATTCTGCTTTTGCGCTGGACCTTGCCACAACACTTTGCTTCTTACTTTTCCAAGATATCAGGTTGCCACCAATAGAGACACAATATCCAGAAGTAGACCTCCTATCAGAAGAGGAACCAACCCAATCAGCATCTGAATAGCAAACGATTTTTGTATCGTTGTTAGGACCATATAGCAAACCTTTTCCAGGTGATCCTTTAAAATACTTCAGTATGCGAACAACTGCATCCTAATGGTCTTCACATGGGGAGTTTAGAAATTGACTTACCACACTAACTGCGAAGGAAATGTCAGGACGCGTAACAATAAGATAGTTTAATTTACTAACTAATCTTCTGTAACGTTCAGGATCTGAGAAAGGCTCCCCCTGATTTGGTAGGAGTTTGATGTTAGGATCCATAGGTGTCTCAACAGACTTACAGTTCATTAACCCTGTTTCCTCCAAGATGTCTAACGCATACTTCCTCTGAGATATGACAATACCATCATTGGATTGTGCTACTTCAATACCCAAAAAGTACCGGAGTTTGCCAAGATCTTTGGTTTGAAAATGGTGACAAAGGTGCTGTTTCATCTGAGAGATGCCAAGGTAGTCGCTTCCTGTGAGAGCAATGTCATCGACATACACTATGAAGTAGATACATCCAGTACTTTAGTGGCGATAGAACACTGAATGATCCGCTTCACTGCGAGACATACCAAATTGTTGAACAACACAGCTGAATTCACCAAACCAGGCCTGAGGAGACTGTTTTAGGCCATATAGGGATTTGTGAAGAGGCATACCAATCCAGATGACTCCCCCTGAGCAACAAAGCCGGACGGTTGCTCCATATAAATTTCTTCATGCAAATCACCATTAAGGAAAGCATTTTTGACATCAAGTTGGTAAAGAGGCCATTGTCGAAGAGCGGCCATGGCAATGAATAGACGAACAAAGGTCATTTTTGCCACTGGAGAAAAAGTATCACCATAATCCAAACCAAAAGTCTGGGTGTAGCCTTTGGCAACCAGTCGAGCCTTCAAACGATCAATTGTACCATCAGGACCAACTTTGATAGCATACACCCACCTGCAACCAATAACAGACTTTTCAGATGGTAATTGGACAAGCTCCCAAGTTCCACTTTTCTGTAAAGCACTTAATTCATCCAGCATGGCTTGACGCCAGCCAGGATGAGTTAAGGCATCACCCACAGATTTGGGAATTGACACAGAAGAAATGGACGAGAGACATGTGTAAAAAGATGGAGATAATCTGTGGTAACTAAGAATAATATAATGGGGGAAAGGGTTACGAGTGGAGCGTATACCTTTACGGAGTGCAATAGGCAGGTCAGACTCATTTGTTGGAGCCGGAGGAGACACAGGAGGCGGCACTGGAAGTGAGTCATGAGGGAGATGATTGCGGCGACTATAAACCTAAAGGGGTGGAGTTGAAGGACGATCTTGTGGGGAATGAGAGTCTAAAGAAGGAGAAGGGTCACAGAAAAAGGAATATCAACAGTAGCAGGTGGAGGTACAGATCGAGAAGATAAATGTGAAAAGTAAAACGAAGATTCATCAAAAGTGACATCAGCTGAGATGAAATGACGATTTAGGGAAGGGGAAAAACACTTATAGCCCTTTTGTGACTGTGGAAATTCTAAGAAGACACATTTGTGAGATCTAGGAGATAACTTATCAAGACCAGGACTAAAATCATGAACAAAACATGTAGACCCAAAAACTCTAAGAGGTAATGGATGTAAAGGGTCTTGAGAAAATAAGATAGAATGAGGGATTTTGTTATCTAGGACAGAAGACGGCATGCGGTTTATGAGATAACATGCAGTAGGAACTGCATCACCCCAAAAACGCGAGGGTACTTGACCATGGATTAGAAGTGTACGAGTTGTTTCAATAAGGTGTCTATTCTTGCGCTCAGCCACCCCATTTTGTTGAGGGGTATAGGCACATGAGGTTTGGTGAAGAATGCCATGAGAAGCCATAAAATGTTTAAATGGTTGAGAAATGTATTCACGGCCATTATCACTATTATCACTGCGTAAAGTGCGAATAGAAACCCCAAACTGAGTTTTTATTTCATTGAAAAAAGTTTGGAAAATAGAAAACAATTCAGAATGATTCTTCATTAGAAACAACCAAGTACACCTGGAATAGTCATCAATAAAGGTAACAAAATATTGAAACCCTAAAGTTGACTTAACACGACTAGGTCCCCAAATATCATAATGAACCAATGAAAAGGGGGATGACGCTCGTTGTGAAACACTACGAGGAAAGGAACTACGAGTATGTTTACCTAACTGACAAGACTCACACGGCAAACTTGATAATTTTTACAAACTAGGAACAAGTTGTTGCAATTTGGCAAGATTTGGATGACCTAATTGAGCATGAAGAAGGGATGGTGACTCCGTGATTACGCCAGCATGTGGAGAAGGGCGGAGATGATATAGGCCATGAGACTCACATCCTGTGCCAATCATGTGTTTCGAACTCCGGTCCTGCAACCAAACAGAATCTTTGGTAAATGAAATAACACAATTAAGAGAACGAGTTAGACGACTTACGGACAATAAGTTAAAAGGAGACCCAGGGACATAAAGTACATGATCAATGGATATGGACGAAAAATATGAACAGTACCATACCATGAGAAGAGACTCTAGACCCATCAGCCATTACCTCTTAGAGTTTTGGGGTCTACATGTTTTGTTCATCATTTTAGTCTTGGTCTTGATAAGTTATCTCCTAGATCTCACAAATGTGTCTTTTTAGGATTTACACGGTCACAAAAGGGCTATAAGTGTTTGCACCTTATAAAATATGTTTATTTATTCGATTTTCAAAAAAATAAATAAATAGCCAAGGAGCTAACTGTGGTATACTAAGTAGTTATAATGCTCTTTCTAGAAAGGATTTAGCTTGAATTTGTTTAGTATTAGTTCTTTCTTGAAGTTATGATAGCTGGAAACTTTTTTAATTCAATTGATTGCTATGAATTTAAAATTGGCAGAGCTGTTGCATGCACTGGCTTCCATTGCTTCTTACTGTTATAAGATTTCAACAATTCTGCATACTTGAAAGAATTGGGGAAACACTAAAATAAAGGCTAACCAATGACGATAAAAAGTGCTATCTCTTATTCATACTGAAGATAGCAGGTCTCCAAGAACTTATTCACATGGGCCATTTCTTACACAGAGGTTCTTTAACACTAAGTCACTTCTGGTTTTTCCGAGTATTTTATTATTGCCACTCTTGGCTACAAAACAAAGTTGTTTGAAAGATTATAAGGAAAATTCTTTTATGAGAGGATATGACCTATAGATTCATCCAATGGAACCCACACTCAAAGGAGGACCACAAGCTCGGGGCTCGACGAAACATAAAATATAAGCATTAATAAACTGAAAGAGCCTGGCATTCATATGAATAGCTTAGTCTACTAAAATCAAAGAGGGACCAGACTCATCGTGGTAATTATCGTTCACACTGTTTGCTGAGAGAATACATTTCACAAAGTGAAGGGTTTACAAAGAAATGTCAATCTGTCTATTGCCTATTAGATTGTCTATATATCGGCATTTAAATGATTTGGCAACAACAAAGGCACAACGCATTGAATTTTTACGCAAGATCATTGGTTTTTTTTACATGGAGAAATTTATATTTATAAGTATCTTGAAAAAGACCGTTGAAGCTTGCATGTTGATTTTATCCTTTGTCAGTACTTTAGCTGAGGTTGATACCATTTTCGTTGATATCTTCTTTTGTTGCACTCAACTTAATATGCAAGGACTACTTTTCTTTTGAACATCTTTCTGTCTTGCTATCAACAAATTAATCACACAAACATAGGAAAGGTTGATTTACTGTTTCAGAATCACTGGGAATTTGCAACATGCATTTGGTGAAGATTGAATAATAGAATATAAAATTTGAATCTTGTGTTGTACACGTCAATAGCTTCTATTGATTTTATATTAGCATTCTCTGATAGTCATCTTCTAGTTGTTGTACATATGTGGTTTCAATGTCTATTGCTTTCATGTTGAATTTCTCTGATGGTTAACATTTAATCATTGTATTGGACATACTCTTCACGATGTTGCTTTAACTGATCAAATCACTTTTAATCATAGGAGCATTTTTTTTTCTTGGTACACACTTAGAGTTACTATGAATAGCTTATCAAAATGTATTATTATTTATCATCCAAACCATGGGTTGTCTAGATGAAACTATATTAATCAATGAGGATTATACTCTTCACGAAAGGTTGTCTATTCACTTATCAAAGTGTCTCTGTCTTAACAAGTTCTTGCTTAGTATGATTGGATTACAATAGATATACTGGGATGTTTCTGTAAGGTTTCTTGTTTTAGTGGTCATACATTATGTAACACTTCCTGTAAATAATCTTACATTTCTTGCAGATGGCCAAGGCTGTAGCAATATTGGATGAAATGGATCTGGCAGGCATTAGACCGAATGAACACACATATACAACTCTTATGCAAGGTTATGCTTCACTGGGTGACACTGAAAGGGCCTTTCAGTACTTTACCGCGTTGAGGAATGAGGGTTTGGAGATTGATGTCTATACCTATGAGGCATTGTTGAAGGCATGTTGCAAGGCAGGCAGAATGCAGAGTGCACTTGCAGTCACAAAAGAAATGAGTGCAAAAAAGATTCCAAGGAACACTTTTGTCTACAACATACTGATTGATGGGTATGAATAAATTGCATCTGACAATGAAAATTCAAGTTTTCATTTTGTCTAACATTTATTTATGTGTGTGTATGTGTTTTTGTGTGTGTATTCTTGAATTATCATTTTATGTTGATATATTTTTCGATGTGTACGTGCTTGGAATATTTAATATTTTTATCCATTAGCGGCTTCACAACTTGCGCTGTATTTTAGTAACCTTGTTGACTTTTTTAGTTGGGCTCGGAGAGGTGATGTCTGGGAGGCTGCAGACTTGATGCAGCAAATGAAAAAAGAAGGAGTTCGACCAGACATCCATACCTACACGTCTTTTATAAATGCTTGTTGTAAAGCTGGAGATATGCAGGTATGATGAATTTAACTTGTTAAGTTTGTGATTACTTAAAGTGGACTAAAAGTAAAGATACAAGTGTTTCATTCCTTGCATCTTCATTGATGTGTTTGGATAAACTTCTTCATAAACAAGTTTGGAAGAAGAAAATAAGAAAAAGAAGTTAAAATTAGCTTTTCCAAAAGTTTGTTTTTAGCTTTAGAAAAAATTTCGTTTTTATTTTATTTTCTGTTTATTGCCAAGTTTATCCCTAACCACCTTAGGGCATGGTTTTGGATGGTAATTTATTTATATCACCTGTTAATCAGTTTTTATTTTCTTCCTGCTAGAAAGCAACTGAGATTATCCAAGAAATGGAAGCATCTGATATAAAACCAAACCTTAAAACCTACACCACTCTAATAAATGGTTGGGCACGAGCCTCTATGCCTGAGAAAGCTTTGAGTTGCTTTGAAGAGATGAAACTAGCTGGATTGAAACCAGACAAAGCAGTGTACCATTGTCTTGTGACATCTTTGCTATCAAGGGCAACCTTTGCTCAATCATACGCATATAGTGGCCTGTTGTCTGTATGTAGAGAGATGGTAGAGTCTGAGATGACTGTTGACATGGGAACTGCGGTTCATTGGTCAAGATATTTACGCAAGATTGAAAGAACAGGAGGGGAGCTTACAGAAGCCCTACAAAAGACCTTTCCTCCTGATTGGACCTCTCGTAATATTCTTGATGTCACTAGTGAAACAGAAACTGCAGATCTTGATGATGAAGATGAAGATGAAGATGACAACGACGTCCGAGATTATAATGCCAATGGAATCAATAAAGATGATGACACTGATGATGAGGATTATGATAATGTTATTGCATAGTCATACAGTTGATAGTTTTGAATTATGTATCGTAAAGGGAATTGGGAGAATGCCAAGATTGGTGCTAATCTTTTAGGTATTTTTTTTTCTTTGATAGAAATAGGAAAAATAGTAATTTTGCTGAACCCCTTTCCCAGCATCCAGAAATTACTGTGGATTTTAACTAATTTTGTATTCAATCAAAATCAAAAGATCTTGTAAGATTTATGTTGATTGTAAATAAATGTATAGTTGGTAATTTAATCTGTATAAAGCCCTTATTTTTCTTTCATTTAAATTTTATCTGTACAATTGATTTAAACAACATGTACTAATTTTAGTATGTGACAGGTTTGAAAATAGGTTTAATTAGTTTGTTTTTCTCAATTTTAGTAGAAAAACTTGAAATGTGATTTTTTACTTTTTTGTTTCAAATTATTTAATTTTTTCAAAAATTAATGCATTTAGAACTTTTTCATGTGTCTCGTAGTTGTTTCTTAATTGTTTTCTGTTTTTCTTAAAAAAAACATTCCGTGTTAATTATGTGGCTTGACATATACTATTTTTAATGTTACTTGTAATATCACATGTTAATGTTAAATATTTTTTTAACGCAATATTTTTTTAAATATAGTCTCTTTAAATTAAATTAAGATTAATTTTTTATATTTATTAATATGGTTGTGCTTATTATATAATTTTATGGAATTAATTAAGTACTAACAATATCACATGCTATATTTACGATATTATTATATTATGCTTAAAGTCTCTTTAATTTTAACGATATTATTATATTCTGCTTAAATTAATCAACTTTAACAATATCACATTCATTTCAAGATATTATTGGATTTCATTTAAACCAACTTTTATTAAATAAATTACTCTTTTTTTATAAATGAATTTTAAATTATTTAATAAATATAATAATATTTAGTGAGAGACATCGTTACATTTTTAAAAAACAAGATTAAATTAAATTAAAAAAATAAATATAAAAATCGAATGAAACATTAAAATATAATCCATGATTATAATATCATATGTCACGTCATATATTTGGCACGCGGATTTGTTTTGAAAAAAAAAAACTAAAGAAAAAAAAAATTCAAAAGTTACCTTATTCTATTTTTAAAAGCTACATATTGTTGAATACCATTTTTTAATTAATTAAAAGTTACACGTAAATTATAATTTTAATATTTTTAATTACTTGTTTCCGCAAGAGTCAGAAATAATACTAAAAGGATAGTAATACATTGACAACATATTTTTAACAACAATTTGACAACGGTTATGTGTCAGCATATTATTGGAAGAACTTAAAATGATTTTTTTATTTGAAAAAGGTAACGTGGGAAAGTGTAATCAGATTACATTTATAAATTCCAAAATACCCTTGCCTTTGTCACTGAGAAAAAGAGGGTTCATTCTTTCTCTACAATTCAAATTTTTCGGTTTTCTCTCCACTCTTCATTCTTTCTCCAGTTCTCCGTTCTCTCCGCACTCTCAGTTCAAGGTGTGTCCTTTTTCTTCTTTGTTAAAGGTTTGACCTTTCTTTGTTGAAGGTGTCTCATTTTTCTGTTGAAGGTGTGTCCTTTCTTTTTTTAAGGTCTCGTTTTTGCTTTTGTAAATGAAAGCTCTCTTTTGTTTGTTCAAGGTCTCACCTTTTTTGTTTGATTATGTAGATTGTATTGCGCGAAATGGAATTGTCCGGTGAGAGCAAGGTATATGCCATATGACCTTTGGTTTTCCCCTATCTCGTTTCGGTTTTTGCCCTTTCCTTTATTGTTAGAATTTCCTTTTATGGTTTTATACCATTATCTACTTAGTAGTTTCTGCAAACAGAACTTACTCTGGAATAGAGGAAAAGGTGCAACTAATGTCTATGTTGATGGTTACGTATACGTGTTTCAAATAATTTTTTGACATGTATTATTTGTTGGCAGTGAACTGAAATGAGTATTTATGACTTTTATGATGTATTTCAGGTGTGGTTTTATGATCGTTTCATTCCTTCAAATGCTTGTGTAGATAAATACCCAAGAATTTTGCATTGGATGACTGTAACTGTAGGTGACAAGTTTATTAAAGTTGCAATGGAGACCGGTGTAGTATGTACTTAATTGTTTTATTAAATTTGTTTGACTAAATGGTTTGATTTGGTGGTAATTATGATTAATTTGAAGATGCTTGATGAGTACGGTGCATCAAGGAAAGAAATGGCGAGTCATCTGTTAAAGCATCAGTACATCCAACTGGAGAAGATATGAAGAAAGGAATAAAGTCAAATAAACAGGAAAAAGAAAGTGGCTTAGCTGTTTTAGAGGAAGCTTTAGAGGAACAAGATGCTGTAATTGAATAACTTCAAGAAGAGTTATCTGCATTGAAGGTTGAGCTGCTTGAAGAGAAGAATAAAGATGAAGGTGGTTATAGTACGCCTTGTAAAGAAGATGATTTTTACAATGATTTTGCATTTGAGGGAGGAATTTACAGCCATGAAAGTGTTAAGAAGGAAGGACAACGTCAAAAGCGTTACAAAAGCAAAGCTTGTAGAACTCCCTACACTGGATATAGTCCTAAATTTTTAGATAATTAATTATGTAATTTATTACTAGTGTAGTATTTTGTAGTTCTTTAAGTATGGATAACTGTATTTTGAACAATTAATGTGATTGTGAATAAAGAAAGTGGTTATTGGAAATTTGAGTTGAATGTTCATTACCTAAGTTTTTTGGTTGTATTATTTAATTTTGATCCATTAAGTTATAACAATTTCCAACATTAGTGAGGCCTCTATTAAGGTTGTTAAGGGAAGAGCGAGTAGAGTTGTGGTTGTGGTGGGATGTGACTTCCTGCAGCAATTGCACAGGCCAGGTGTTGTTGTAATCGCTTACAATGACACTGTAAGCGATTACCAGTACCAGAAGAGATTTTGTACCAAACCCTCATGCGTGCTCCACACAAATGACATAGTGGCTCCCAACATGCCTTACTGTAGTGTTTTTCAAAGTTTTTTTTGTCTTGGTTAAAGCCTAATTGCCATGGACTGAAGGTCTATGTTAAGGGAAGAGCAAGTGGAATTGTGGGTGGGGTGGGATGTGACTTCTTGCAGCAATTGCACAGCCCAGTTGCTGTTGTAATCGCTTACAATGACACTGTAAGCGATTACCAGTACCAGAACAGATTTTGTACCAAAACCTCATGCGTGCTCCCCACAAATGACATAGTGGCTCCCTAACATGCCTTACTACAGTGTTTTTCAATGTTTTTTTGTCTTGGTTAAAGCCTGATTGCCATGGGCTGAAGGTCTATGTTAAGGGAAAAGCAGATGGAGTTGTGGGTGGGGTGGGATGTGACTTCCTACAGCAATTGCACAGCCTAGGTGCTGTTGTAATCACTTATAATGACACTGGCGATTACCAGTACCAGAACAGATTTTGTACCAAAACCTCATGCGTGCTCCCCACAAATGTCATAGTGGCTCACTAACATGCCTTACTGTATTGTTTTTCATTGTTTTTTTGTCTTGGTTAAGGCTGATTGCCATGGGCTGAAGGTCGATGTTAAGGGAAGAGCAAGTGGAGTTGGGGTGGGGTGGGATGTCACTTCCTAAGACAATTGCACAACCTAGGTGTTGTTATAATCGCTTACAATGACACTGTAAGCGATTACCAGTACCAGAACAGATTTTGTACCAAAACCTCATGCGTGTTCCCCACAAATGACATAGTGGCTCCCTAACATGCCTTACTGCAGTGTTTTTCAAAGTTTTTTTTGTCTTGGTTAAAGCCTGATTGCCATGAGCTAAAGGTCTATGCTAAGGGAAGAGCAAGTGGAGTTGTGGGTGGGGTGGGATGTGACTTCCTGCAGCAATTGCACAACCCAGGTGCTGTTGTAATCGCTTACAATGACACTGTAAGCGATTACCAGTACTAGAACATATTTTGTACCAAAACCTCATGCGTGTTCTCCACAAATGACTAGTGACTCCCTAACATGCCTTACTGCAGTGTTTTTCATTGTATTATCTAGTATACAAATATGATAAAAATCACATTTACCAAAATAAAAAGATGAACTAACCTAAACCATAGTTATCATAACAATAATTTTCATCATATTATAAATATGAAAATATTTTCCAATAAAAATCATAAACTCAAACAACAATCATAAAAATATTAGGAGTGCCAAATCAATCCTATTCGCAGACTCTTAGAGACGAAATTCACTCCCCATTACTCTCCTAAAGAGACTTATGAGCAAAGTTCACTAACTTTATCCCCTCACATACTTTACTAGTCATTCACTCCCACAGAGTTCAAACTTCTCATGATTACCATTAGAAACTTAAGGATAAAATCTAACTACTTTTAATATTTAAGTTACTTATGTCATTCCTTAAAAGAATTTCTCACATTTCAATCTCTAAACCACTTGAAAATTCTGAATTTAAATATTAAATTATTCAATTAGTTCAATTTTCACCTAATTTTCTTTATTTATAAGTGACAATTAATTTAAGAAACCAAAATTATCTCTTACAAAATTTAAGGCACAAAATACTATAATACACTAATGAAAATTTTAATAACAAATCTGATCTCATATCTTATTCTCAAATATATACATTTATATATATTATACATTATCGATTATATATACTTTTGTGTATATACATTTATATATTATGTATTATATTATATATTATCTATAGTATATTATATAATAATATTTAACTATAAATATTGTTAAAATATTTCATTATCTCTTATCATATAGTTTAATAAATTTTTTAAATTATAATTAACAAACTGATTATTTTTTACTTCAAATATTTTATTCTGTTTATATGTATTTTATAATTATTATAATTTATAAGATCTCACGTTTCTAATTTTTATTATTCTCTCCTTCTTTCATAAACCGTATTTTATGAATAATAAAAAATTCCTATATATACATCTGAATTATTATTGATTATATCAGTAGCTTTCATAAAAATACTTTGGATGAATAATGATAGCGTAAATAAATATTTTTTATAGACAAAATCTGGATTAAAATATTAGTTTTTAAGAAACATATAATTATAATTAAAAAATATACTTTTGACATTTAAATTTTTTATGTTTAGTTAATATTATTATTTTTACTTTTTATTTTTTTATTTCTTAAAAATATAAAAAATTATATTATTGTGATTATTATACTGTGGATTAAATGAATGTAAACATTATCATTACTCTATCTTATTTTATAATTTTGTTAATTTTATTTTATTTAAGTTTATGACTGTTAAATATCGGTTAAAAGTGATTTGTTTTATTTTATTTTATAACCTATTAAAGATTAATAGTTTTAGGGTTAAATATGTTTTTAGTCCTATACTTTTGGACGATTTTGGTTTTAGTCTATTTTCAAATTAAGGTACAATTTAGTCCTTCAACTTTAGAAAACTCTGGTTTTAGTCCTTTTACCAAATTTTTTTAACTTTATTTGCTGTGTTTTTCAGTTAACATTGAAGCAAAAATGTGTCAAACAGTGTAAACAATCCAAATGCTATAATGAAAAACATTGAAGCAAAAATGTGTCAAACAGTGTAAACAATCCAAATGCTATTTCAGTTAACATTGAAGCAAAAATGTGTCAAACAGTGTAAACAATCCAAATGCTATAATGAAAAACATTGAAGCAAAAATGTGTCAAACAGTGTAAACAATCCAAATGCTATAATGAAACATGTTTGAAACAGTAAATAAAGTTAAAAAAATTTGGTAAAAAGGACTAAAACCAAAGTTTTCTAAAGTTGAAGGACTAAATTATACCTTAGTTTGAAAATGGACTAAAACCAAAATCGTCCAAAAGTATAGGGATTAAAAACATATTTAACCCATAATTCTATAAGATGAGATAGAAAAAAAGAAGGGTTAGAATTGTGCTTTTATTAGTATAAAGAATTCACATATATAATAAACATATAAATTATTCATTAACAAAATTTTAAAATATAATAATATTCATATATATATATATATATATATATATATATATATATATATTAAATCTATATTTTAATAAAATTCGATTGTAGAAGCTAAATATGTACTAAATTATAATTTGTATTCAGACTACATATTTTAACAGTTTTTTTATAATAAATTATATATTATTATTTTATTAGTTTGTATATTTAAAATAGATAACAGTTATAAAAAAATTATAAAAAAAAGTTGTTAAAGAAATATTTTTTTTTTGTAATTTTATTACTAGTATTTATCATAAACATGTGTAAAATTATTTAAGTATAAAATATTAAAAAATTAGCCTAATAAAATAGCTTTTATATTTTTTTATTACATTATAGTTTTATTATAATATATTTAATTAAGTATATTTTCTTATTAAAAAAAATCTACGCATATTAAAATTCATTGTTTTAGTATATCAAAAGATGAGCACATAAAAAATTATATCATATCAGTATTTGATAACTAATAATAAAATCAAAAGAACAAATTTTATTGAATTTCAAATTTAATATGGTGATTACTAGTTTTACATTTTAAAATTTAAATATCAATAAACCCCAAAGTTTGTGCAAAACCCTAATTATACAGCACACTCCTTCACCCTCTTCTCTATTCTCTCTACCGCCCCCCTTCAAATCTTTTGGCTTCTTCTCTCCGTTTTTTCTTCTGACGTGATTATCATTCTCCTGTGACGGTAGAGAACACAAAATGGTGAAGAAGAGCAAAAGTAAGAAAACCCTAATCCCTGTTCTTTGATTCCAGTAGTGTGCAATGATTTAATTGTTTTTTTTATTATTGTGGTGAAACTGCTGCGTTGCAGAGAGTAAGAGTAAGAGGGTTTCGTTGAAGAAGAAGTACAAGGTGATCCGGAAGGTGAAAGAGCACAACAAAAAGAAGGCGAAGGAAGCTAAGAAGCTTCGGCTGAGTGGGAAAAAGAAGGTTGAGAAGGATCCTGGTATTCCCAACGATTGGCCCTTTAAGGAACAGGAACTCAAAGCCCTTGAAGTTCGAAGAGCCAAGGCCATTGAGGAATTGGAGCAAAAGAAAGCTGAACGCAAGGAGAGGGTAATTGCTTTATCTTTATTAAACTCCACATTTCGTGCAATTTTTTTATTATTGATTATGATTTGTTATGTTACATCATAAGTTAAATAAATATATAAACCTTGTTCTTGTAGAAAGTGATTCATGGATAGTTGGGTTTTGATTGTTCCTAGTGAGAGAAGTGTAGGAATGATTGGTGGTGTAATGTAATAGGAAGAAAGATATAGATGATAAGGAGGGTGTTTTTATTGTTGGTACATTAAAGTGCTGATTGATGTCTACTTCAAACTGGGGTGGGAAAGAGAAGACCGCTACGAAGAAACGAGTCATTTGTGATTTCTGTTTCTCTTGCAATTAGGAACTTACTATTCATTACTTGTTTCAGGCTCGTAAAAGGAAATTGGGCTTGCTAGAGGAGGAAGGTGATACGTTGCCAGAGGATTCTAAAAGAAATAGTAATGATTTTGGCACCGCTGTGAAGACCAGAGGTGTGTATTTATTTGTAATTTCCTGACAGTTTGATTGAACTATCAAGTGCTTACTTGCCTATGTTCTTATAATTGTTTTTTTTTTGGTTTTTTTATTCCATAGATAGCTCAGATAGAGCCTTTTACAAGGATCTTGTTAAGGTCATTGAAGCCTCTGATGTCTTACTGGAGGTCCTTGATGCCCGGGATCCTCTGGGGACTCGCTGTCCTGAGATAGAAAACATGGTGATGAAATCGGGGCCTGATAAGCGTCTCGTGTTGCTTTTAAATAAAATTGGTAGTTTACTGATCACATTTCATTTTGTCTCCTTTCTCCATTTTGGAATATTTATTTTTGCATTGGCTAATCATTTGATCCTTATAATAGATCTTGTGCCTAAAGAAGCTTTAGAAAAGTGGCTCAAGTACCTTAGAGAAGAATTACCTACTGTGGCCTTCAAGTGTAGCACACAACAACAAAGATCAAACTTAGGGTGGATATCTTCTAAGAAAGCCAAATCAAGTGATATTTTGCAACTAAGTGATTGTCTTGGAGCTGATACTCTACTCAAATTGTTGAAGAATTACTCAAGAAGTCATGAGGTAACAGATTTAGTGGTGATGAGACTGTTTGTAAAATTGCAATTTCATAATGAAAGTTTTTTGCTGAATTAGTTGTTTGTGAATCATTTGATAGTTACAAATTTGGTTCCTGTGTTGTGCTCCCCTCTATGGAATTATTATCTGATATGTGACTGAGAAACCTTCATGTTTTCTCTACTGTTTTTTTTTGGTGTGTATGGTTGTACATGTGTTTCCTTGCATTCTTGCTAATGTGCATTGGATAAACTATCTCAACATGAAAATTACACAGTAAAGGATGCCTTTACTGGAAAAGCAAACTTGAATGTTCACAAATTGGCAAACTTAAATGTTGAACCAAATATAAAATCAGAAGGTTTTGCAAATAAATTTATAGTATATAAACTTAGGGAGAAGTGAAGAGCCTAAGTGGGCTGGTTTTCATTTTTTGTCACTTACTTTTGGATTCAATTTGAAGAAATGCTTGCAGGTGGATGTGTATTGTGCACCAGCTCAGAAAGAAAAATAAAGTGGTAGATCACACCTTTTTTTCACATATTAGTAGAAATTAAATTATTACTAAAGCCTATGTCTATCGTACTTGCTCCTAAAATGACATCACCTCTAGTTGGGACTTGAGAATTGTTGGCATTGATGTTCATTATATTGCTGATGCCTTTTTCTGAATCATCACTTCTAGTGTAAGATAAGTACCAATCTTTTTAAATAGGGATGTTTTTCATACCATTGTGGTGTTGGTGCTATTTTCTTTTGAAATTGATTTTGTTATCCAAATATATATTCTTTTTAGAATCAGAATAATAGAAAAGTTGGTTTAGGTCTAATTTAAATCTACACAAAAGAGTGAAGTTTGCACCTAGTTAAAAGCATGCACAACACACACATGTATACATGCAGATAGACATACGTTCTATTTTAGTCATGTAGGTGACATGATCTTTTAGTCATGTAGGTGACATGATCTCAGACATTTCCGTTTGTTTGCTTGTGCATGAGTGTGCCAACTTTTGGTCAATCACACTGCAAAACTAAATATAAAGATTTTAAGTTGGAAGAGTATGCTTTAGTGTGCATCTTCATGGGTTATCATTGCTATCTTTTGGGAATTTCGCATTTATCTGATTTTTTTTTTATTTTTCCTGGTGTAGTTGCTTTTTCTAGTTTATAATGTCTATTGCTTATCCATTAATTGTTGTCTTTTATGATTTTGTCCTTTGATTTTAGATCATTCATTTTGTTGTTGTTTTGCTTCCTTGTCTTGACAGATAAAAAAGTCAATCACTGTGGGTTTGATTGGCTTGCCCAATGTGGGTAAGAGTAGCCTTATTAATAGTTTAAAAAGGTGTCATGTTGTCAATGTTGGCTCTACTCCGGGGTTAACAAGATCAATGCAAGAGGTTCAATTGGACAAAAATGTTAAGTTGCTAGATTGCCCTGGTGTTGTTATGTTGAAGTCTCAAGAAAATGATGCTTCCATTGCCTTAAAAAATTGCAAGAGGATTGAGAAGTTGGAGGATCCAATTAGCCCAGGTATACTAAGTCATTTCCCTCCTTATTATCTGGTTATTCTGGTGTTTAATTTGCATTAATTTATTTTGAAATGAATGGTAGAAGATTTATAGGAATTTTACATGAAAAAATAGTAAAAGAAAATGAGCTTGTGACATTGAAGAAATACTAATCAATTTTACAACAGTTTGTAGATTTTGCTATTTTTTGGTGCATTTGGTTTGACTAGTGGCTGCATATATAAGGGTCGCACTATGTCCTTAAACATGTTATGTTTTTTCTGTTTTTTAAACAGAAGTGCTATTGGCCCATTGTACATTTTTTATTTAATATCTGGTTGTGTAAATTTCTTATCCTCCATTCATCCATTTTCTCTAGTAGAATGACTTTCAGTTATAAATTCAATTATTTGAAATATTTTCAAACTTTCGTTTACTTTTGTGTTAACAATGATAGTTTGAATGAGGGTAGTAGTCCTTGGGCGCTGTATATAATATGGTTGTGTGGTGTGATCTACCAGAGTCAGGATGTCGGTGATAAAAGCACCATTTCATTAAATGTTGTAACCTTATCCTAGTTATAAAATAGAGTTCTGTTAGGTTTTAAAAATGCAACTGATAGGTGGTGTAGTGGAACGTTCGGTTAATCTATGCACGGGCTATTGGATTATGTTTCCTGTTATCTTGTTTTAAAATTCTATGGTTGTTTTATATTTTGTTTAGATATAAATTATTGTTTGATTTAGTAATGAGAATTTTAATTTCCTAAACGCTTAGAAGTTTTGCATGATACAATTATTTTATTTATGGAAAATCCTGATTTAAGCTGTACTTACTCTTGTTTAGTAAATTGAAAGACTTATTCCTTTTCTTTTTAACTTGGACAACGCAGTGAAGGAAATTCTAAAGCTATGTATGCCCGAGCAGCTCGTAACTCTGTACAAGATTCCCAGTTTCAATGTCGGTGATGTTGACGACTTTCTGCGGAAGGTAGCTACAGTTAGGGGCAAACTCAAGAAGGGTGGAATAGTTGACGTTGCTGCTGCTGCAAGAATCGTTCTTCATGATTGGAATGAGGGTACGGATACATTGAATTTCTTAAATTATGATCAGAGAACTGATTACTTTTCTGAGTTGAAGTTAAAATTGAGGAAGAACTAAACAAATAAATTTATCTTTCTGTTTGTATATTTCAGGTAAAATTCAGTATTATACCATGCCCCCAAATAGGGATCAAGGTGAACCTTCAGAGGCGAAGATAGTTTCTGAATTTGCAAAAGAGTTTAACGTTGATGAAGTCTACAACAATGAATCTTCATATATTGGGAGCCTTAAATCTGTTGATGACTTCAATGCTGTTGAAGTTCCTTCAAGTCACCCGCTCAATCTTACTGAAATGATGTTGGAGGTTTGTTTCTTGAATTGAAACCGTTTAGACTTAGGAGAAGATGCCTAGGGAGTTGACTATTGTTGATGTGAATTGTATGCGGGAAATTTTAGTGTTTTCACTCTTACTAATTAAAGCATTATCTTCTCTTTTAGGATGAGACACAAACCAAGTCAGCTGACCAAGGCGAAGGTCCCGGAAATGTGGCTGAGGTGGATGAATCCATGGAAGATGATGATGGTGGGAAGAACAAGGATAACAGTGCTGCAAGTAGGCAAAATGAAAAATTATATGCTGCCGACGGTATGCTTAATACAAAACTGAGGCGCGCAGAGAAGAAGAAAAGAAAAAAGGCTAAGAAAGCTTCAGCCTCTTCGGATCCTATGGATGGTGATTACGATTTCAAAACTGATTACTTCCAAAAGGGAGCCTCAATGGATTCTGAAGACAGCCAGAGTGAGGATGATGAACCAGTCAACTCTGAAGTGCCTATGTCTGCTATCCAAATTGATGAATGATGAATAAGCCAGCATATTCATTATTTAAAGATGATATAAGGTTTTTGTCTTTTCTGAGGTATCTGCAAGATCTGTATAATTTGAGTTCTGTTATGAATTTTGATCTTTGTAAGAGTTTATATAAACCATTATTAAATTATATGCAATTTTAAGACAACTTTTGCACTTTGTTGTTAATTGTTGCAATACCAGTCTTCACAAAATTATTATCCGTCAAATTTCTATAATAATCTCCTCCAAAAATTTAATAATGATACCACTCTTAAAGTACACTAAATTAAGAGTTAATTTTGTTTTTCAATGATTATAAACTTCATTAAAAAATAGATATGAAATTCATATTCCATCAAACATTGAGTCATGGATTTTAACTATTATATGAAATGAAAATCCAATACCATTTAACGTGAAAAGAAAGGAAAATACTTATTTGAAATCATTTAAAAGTTTAAATGATTGAGTTATGAGTAGGTGGAATGGCTGAAGAGACAAACAGATTCACTTAATCAAAACCTAACATCTCTTTTATTTGTTCTGCTCTCACTCTATTTTTGTCTTTTCTATTTATTATACACTTTCACTCAATGGAATCAACATCAATAATATGCATAAAAGCATCACTAAGAATTAAACAAACTAATTTCAGATTAATGAAACTAATCGTGTTTTCAGAGGATAAAAAAACGAGTAAAGGTGATTGTGAAAAAAAGAGAGAAATTAACTTTACTACTAGAAGTTATTGTAACCTCTATTAATAAACCCCATTAAAACACAGAAATGATTATAATCTCTACTAATAAAACCCAGTTAAAACACAGTTTATATCTTGCATTGATAAATTATAAATGGTATAAATAGTTTTATAATTAACTTGGATTAAAAAAATTATATCAAAAAAATTGAAAGAGAAATATGCTTTTTGTTATTCATTTTATATTTTTGTTATCAACTAATTAAACGTATACATTGCAAATTGTTATGCCGATGTATTAACATTTTCATCAACTGATCAAATGGATGAAATTAACACAAATTTAATTTCTGACAATTCATAAAGTACGATTATAATTAATAACTCAATAAGTAATTATAATTACTTTATGGAAATAAACGAGTTGCAAATAGGCCAATAACTCAATTTTAATAAATCAATACTAGATGTAAAATAATGAATCAAATTAAAAATGATTGATGGAATTAGGTTTTAGGATTTTGATCGGCTAACATTACCGAAATTATATTGTCTTAGGCCCAACCTAACCTTGTCTAACTTTGCATGAGTTTAAGCCGAATCTTCTTCAACGTTGCATAAATGCTACCTACACCTCCTTATTTCTCTTTTACTTTCAGTACGGATGTTAACATCCGTACACGATATTCGTCGACCAAATCTCCTCTCATTTCATTCTCTCATCATCGCTGGTCACAAACTGGTCCGGTTTCACCAACTTCAAAGCTCTAAGATCTCTCACTGAACCGTGCTTTGCAACAACAATGGAAGGGTTTTGGAACTTAAAGATCTGTCACACACCCCATCATAGAATTTGAGAGAAAATCCACAGTGTGCTGCAAGAAACATCAAAGGCTATCTTTGTTGTGATGGCAAGCCAGAAGAAAACACAAAACTCAATTTGAAATTGGGAGCAAAACCCTGTGCATAGGCCATTTTTCTTCCCTCCCTCTCCCTCTCTCTCAGCAGTTCTTCAGTGAATTTAATTCAGTGGTACAGAGAAGTGCCCATGAACAACCAACAGCAAATAATAAGAAGAAAATGGAAAAGATTGAATCTTTGTTTCTGGGTTGAGTGAATTCTGAAGTGAATTTAAGCCCTAGAACAGAAAAAGAAAGACAAAAATAGAGAGAATAAAAATCCCAATTTTCCCACAATTTTAAGATGCCACTCAAACTTAATCCATCCAACTAAGAAGAAAGAAAGTGACTTGCGAGCAAGAAAGACTGAAGGATCATAATTATCGGCATAAAATTTCAATGAAAAAGATTAAGTGAACAAAATTTGAAAAAAAAAATAACAGAAAAAAGAAAAAAGAAAGGTCGCATGCGTCTTTTTGCATTGAAACAAACAGAGACAGCAGAAATTGCAATTGCAATTTACTCTGGTTGCTGCTATGGTCAGAGAGGGTTTATGGGGAGGTGCAGGGGTTTAAAAAAAGTGGGAATTTCTGGAATAGAAAAAATAGCAGGAGATGTAGGAAGTATTTGGGATGGTGGAAGGAGCAACTCTATGCGTAAGTTGTTTCAACCATCTTGGTCAGGCCCAACCCTGTCTAACTTTTTGTGACTTTAAGCCCAATCTTTTTCAACTTTGCATAAGTTGGTTCAATTATCTTGGTCCTAGCTTATCTAAGTTTGATTCACCTAATTTTTTTATATAACTCAAATTGACCTAACTTCATTATGATAGTAAATTTTAAAATCCAAAAAATTATTTAATCCAAATCCATTTAGTTGGATTAAACTTAAAACCAAAAATGTTGATTTCAACTTGAGATAGTCTATTAAAATAAATTTAAAGTAATATGAATTTTATAATTATAAATTGAATTAAAGATTTGGATTTTTGTCCACCTTTAAGTTTTGTTCTACTAGACAACTCTTCAAAGAGGATAGTTTCCAAAACCTTGTGTCACAACAATTAATGCTGTTGTGAGAATAGAAAAGGAAGTGATAATAATGTTTCTTGTTTATAAACTGAATAATTTTAAAGTTATCAATAGTCGTGTAAAGTTAGTGCATTTTGAGTACAATTCTTTCTCTAAATCAAAATTATGAGAATCATATAAATGAATTTTTTAAAATTTTCTTACCAATATCATTATCCATATCCTTTAAATGATTACTCATCCATTAGTCTACATAACTTGTTTCTCATGACTTTGTAGGCTTGTGTAATTCTTTTCTATGTCAAATTCAAATTGTATAACTCATCACTATACCGAAGATGCATAAATGATCACACATTATGTCCAAGTCTTGATGTATTTGATTAAGATAACGAACACAAGGACAACAATATGTCTCGTTCATAGAGATTTCGTGTTCTTGAGCATATTACAAGAATTTATTTTTATACTCTCCACTGATTCAATGTTCATTCATTCAGCTTTGATCCATTCTATGTTAGCAAAAAACTCCATCAATCTCAAAATTTTAAGTCTCACAAGGTGATGCTCTACCTATTTGGAAGCAACATTCATTATCTTTCTACAGGAGAAAAAGATATTTGTAACCTTTTAGGAAGTAATAATAAAGTAAGACATATAATTATCATAATTTTCTAACACTTATACGAAAAAGTCAAACATCATAAATTTGACAAAATTTCAACAGTATTTCACATTGGTCTTCCAAGTACAAGAAATGAAAGTGATCACTCATGACCACAATCAAGTATACATCCGAAGAACATCAGAAAATGGTTTCAACTAAAATATAATCAAATTTATGTCTAAACCTCAATGTACAAGTTATAATGAATTATGATTTTTTTTTATAAACATTCTGATTGAATAATTCAAGATTTAATAAAAACGACTAAATATTTAATTATTTGTACTAAATCTCAAACAAGAACTAAGATTCGCTTAGTGTTCAACTAAACTTATAATAAATTTTAATAAATATAAACTTATTTAAACATCCAACATCTAATAATAAATTGAAATTTCATATTACAAATATTTTAAAAATTTAATTAAAACAAAAAATACCAAAAAAAACTAACTAAAAAAGTGTCTAAAATAAAAAAACAATAATAATAAAGAAAAAATATAATCAATGTCATATACAAGAAACAAGAGACAAAGTACAATGAAAACTAACCTTCTTAGCGAAACTAAAAATGAAGTTGGATGGATGGTGAAATAGCCTCGTCGAAATCATTGCAAAGCTTGCTTAGGGTGTCGTCGCCATCGCTCCTTACTCCTTCAAAATGCAAATGAAGATGAAAGGGAAAAGCAATTGGTATTTTACGCATAAATGAAGTTATAAATGAAAGTAAAATAAATTCAATGGTGGAAAATAAAGAAAAACTCAGCTATGGAGCTCGCTGCCGTCGTTGAGGATGAATGTTTGAAGGTGTCATGAAAGAATAGTGAAGAGAAAAATACGCTAGGTTTGATTTAAAAGGCAATTTGACGTTGAAGGATGCCTGCATCGATGTCCATGATGTCTAATGTGTAGTGGGAAATTTCATTCCCTGTTTTAACATTGAGGATAACGGGGTCAACATCCATTGACATTAGATTTTGATTGAGTTGATGTCAAATTTGATATCTTATTTACAAAAACATTTTCGGTCATTATTGTTTAGATTGGGCTTCCATTGAACTGACGCTGAATGAATGACATTATAGGGCATTTTTGTGTTAATGTGTCACCTGTAAGTTTTCAAATTTTAAGAAAGAACTCTTTTAATTGAATTATTAAATCATTAGTGTCAAGCTTAAAAAATATGTGAAAAAGTAGAATATTTATTGTTTCATCTTCAATGACAACTTCCATTTAATCACTTTTAAAAAATAATGGTTTAATGATTCAGTAGGTCTTATTTTTGGGTCAGAATCTCAAATAGGACCCCTACTTATTTGTTTTCTCAATTGGGTTCTTATTTTTGAAAAATTGAAACAAATAGAGTCTCCGTGTTAAGTTGGACAAACGCCATTTAAGTTGTGTGTACATGTCATGATGATTGGCTTTTTTATTTTAATGATGTGGCATAGTTTATGTGGTAATAAGCATAATGTGATGCGAAATTTTTTAATTTTTGAATTAAAAAATTGGGGAAACTTTAATTCAACCCCTTTCTTCGAATTGACATTTGCGAAAAGAAATTGGGAAAAAGTGTGAGGGTGCCTTCGAATTAGGGTTCGTTCGTGGATGAAAAGAAAGTGAGCTTTTGTTGAATTGGGAAATTAGGGTTCGTGGGCGAAATACAACAATTTGAAATTAGGGTTCGTGCGCAACATTTGGAACAAATTAGGGCTGAAGCACGAGATGAGGTGTGAGAC
The DNA here is from genome assembly GCA_027742785.1 of Vigna reflexopilosa. NCBI lineage: Eukaryota > Viridiplantae > Streptophyta > Magnoliopsida > Fabales > Fabaceae > Vigna > Vigna reflexopilosa. Next base: position 6,431,681 of record CM050917.1, read on the forward strand.
CTTGTGTCGTTGGAAGCACGAGGCTGAAGCACGTGGTCAATGGAGGTGAATCTGAGCCCAGGTTAGTGATTGTGCTTTATTTTGTGAGTTTTTATGCTTGGGAAACCAGAATATTAGGTGGTGGTCCCCCATGGTTTCAATGCTTTGCTTTGCATTATTGATTGCGATACAGTGGTCCCCTATGTATTTTTAAAGTTATTTCACAGTCTATGTTTGAGTGGGTTTTGTTATTTTTTTAATACATTTTTGTTGTTGTCATATGTTTACATAATAGGTGTAGATGTATTTATATTGTGTTATGTAACGGACGAGGCTATTAATTGTGTTTTCCACCATGGAGGGAAGTTCATTAATGATGGTACCCTGAAGTATGAATGGGAAACAAAAACTTTGTCCTTTGATCTTGATATGTGGAGTTATTGTGTGGTTGTTAGTGTAGTGAAAGGTTTGAGATATGTAGGTTTTAAAGACTTTTGGTACTCTATAGGAGGGGGTTTAATGTTGGAAGATAGGTTGGAACCATTGATTGATGACACTGATGCCATGCATATGGCTAACTTAGCTAGGCTTAATGGTCAGGTTCATTTATACATTGTACATGTTGTTTTTGAGCCCCAAGTGATACATATGCTTGAATATATTAATGATGATGAAGGAGATGTAGGATTTGTGTTGGATGAGTCCAGTGAGTATGTAGGTAAAGTTGGTGGTCAATGTGAAGGTCATAGTGCAACAAAAGAGATAAGTGATTGTATTGGTGAATTGGAATGTCACCCTTTGATATAGGAAGAGTTTCATGAGGGTGAAGAAGATAGTGGTGTTGAAGTTGAAAGTCATGGTGACATACAACAAGAGCTGCATGAGGGTGAAGAAGATGATGATGATGTTGAAAGTGAAGGTGAACGTAATGGTGACGTACAAGAACAAGTGCATGAGGGTGAAGAAGGTCATAATGATGGTGACGTAGACCAAGAGTTGCATGTGTGTGAAGGAGTTATGGAGGAGGAAATTCATCTTTGTAGTTGGAGTTCATCTAGTGACTAAGGTTGTCTACATGGAAATAATTAGTTCTTGGAGGGGCTAATTGATGTGAGTGTTGAATGTGATATAAATGGTGATATAGAAGCAAAATGATGTGGTAATGTGGAAGTAGAAAGTCTGTCACATGAGTTTAGTTGACAATGTTCTAATGGCAGTTCACACAACAACTTTGATGATGATGAGAGAGGTTTGTCAAATGAGAAGTGGAAATATGAGGAATTAGTTAGTGCAACAGATAACGATGAAGAGGTTAATGACAATGAGGGTTATGAGAGCTTTGTTACCTTTTATATGCCAAAAAGTATGGTAGACTTTACATGAGAATTTAGGACATATTTTGCTGAAAAGCAAGATATTTTAGAAGCTATCAAAGGGTATGCTTTGAAAAATGCGAGGAATATAAAATTTGTAAAAAATGATAAAACAAAATTGAGGCTGAAGTGCGTGGGTGCAAAAGGAAAATGCCCATGGACCATATATTGTGCTTATATGGGGGCTATGAAATCAATGAAGCTGAGAACTATAAAAGACAAGCATATCTGCAGTAGGGAGTTCAACCTGAAGTTACTTGATGCCAATTGGTTGAGCAAAAAGTTGGAGAAAACAGTAAGAGAAAATCCTAAAGTGAAGGGTGTAGATATTCGTGAAAAAGTTCAAAGGAAGTGGAATATTGGTATATCTAGGTGTATGGCTTATAAAGCCAAAGCTATTGCTTCTGATCACATTGATGGGTCTTTTAAGGAACAATATAAGAGGATATATGATTATGCCCATGAGTTGCTGGCAAGAAATCTAGGATCAACAGTTAAGGTACATGTTGAGGATAATGAGGGTGATGTAATTTTCAATAAATTTTACTCTTGTCTTAAGGCATGCAAAGACAATTTTGTGTCTTGTAGGCCAATAATTGGATTAGATGGAGCGTTTTTGAAAGGGAAGTACGAATGTGAGTTTTTAACGACTGTTGGACAAGATGCCAATGAACAGATGTTGCCTATTGCATATGCTATGGTCGAAGTGGAAAACAAGGATTAATGGAGATGGTTTTTGGACCTATTGATTGATGACCTTGGTGGTCCAGAAGTATGTTCATCAATAACTTTTATGTCAGTCCAAAAAAGGTAATAGTGATCTTTAAATTGGTATTTTACTACATTGATTCATTACTTATAAGTGTTGTTAACTGCTCATTATTATTTTAAAACCACATGGCCTAATTCTAGCTATACAAGAACTACTTCCTGGAGTTGACCATAGATTTTGTGTCAGGCACTTGTATGCCAACTTTAGGAAGAAATATCTTGGCAAAAACCTAAAATGTCTAATGTGGAGGACAACTACAACCACACACCTACAAACATGGGAGATGAAGAGGAGAAACATTAAAGATGTCAATGAAGAGGCATTCATGAATTTGGTAGCCATCCCTCCAAGGTTTATCATCATAACTTAACTCCATATTTTGTATTTCTTTATTCTTAACATTTGTAGTTATTGTTAACTCCATATTTTACGTCATATGTTGTAGATATTGGTCAAGGTCTAGATTCACTACAACACTTAAATGCGACACCTTGGTGAACAACATGATTGAGGCATTCAACAATGTTCTGATTCATACTAGGAGTAAACCAATCATTACCATGTTGGAGGACATCAGGGTTTACATCAGGCAAAGATGGGCAAGAAACAAGTCTAACATATAGTCCTTTCCAAGATCAATTTGTCCTAAGATCCATACCATAGTTCGAAAGGAATCACACTTAACCAAACACTGGATTCCTAGGTAAACGCCATTTATTACTTCTTAATTGTGTTGAATTATTTTACTGCTTTCTAAATATTGTTTTTTGACAACCAGCCAGTCAATAAACTGTTTGAAGTCAGGCACATGTCCCATATGGAGATAAGTTTGCCGTCAACATAGACGAGTTGTCATGCACATGCAGGAGATGGAGCATCACTAGAATTTCATTTTGTCACTCCCTGGTCGCAATGAAGTTTCTGAATATGGATGAAGAGCAGTTCATTCCATCTTGCTTTATGAAGTCCACCTATGAAGTAATATACGCATCAATTATATACCTCATCAACGACAACAACATGTGGGAGATAACATTATATCCGAATGTCATGCCTCCTAGGAAAAAAATATTGCTAGGAAGACCTAAAAAGAAAAGAGGAATAGAACAATGGGAGATCAGAAAGGATTATTCTCGACTCAGCAAAGGTGGTTTGCGCAAAAGATGTGGGCTATGTAGGGACCTTGGCCACAACAGAAGTTGTTGCCCCAAAGCAACCCAAGAAGGCACCTGATAGGCCACCCAATAAGCTACCCAATAAGGAACCCAACAGGCCACTCAAGAAACTACTCCATCATCACAACGACTCATCTCATCATCACAATTTTCTGAACTATCTCATGACCATGAACCTCAACCGTAGAAGGCTATAGGAATGATTATAACAACTTTTGGATGTTTTTATGTAATACTTAACTTTTACAAAACAATGTTTCTGCTTTGAACATGTACACTTGATTATTATGTGTTGTTGCAATGTTGCAATGTGCTATTTCAAAACAATGGTCTTTGAATGTGATGTTTCAATTTGACAAAACAATGCTATTATGTAATGGTTATTATATAATAGTTGAATCAAATATTGTTGTTATATCACATATTGTTATTAAATGACATATTGTTATATGAGAAAGGAGTGTCACTGGTCATAGTAGTATTAGCAAGCAGTGTCAATGAAGATGAGAAATACACAACCAAGGTTTTTGACTTTGGATCCTCTTCATTGCTTGTTCCAAATTGTTGAGGATTTTTTCAATGAGGGAATTATTGTGCAGGTGGAGGAAGTTTCTGTTATTGCTGAATGGTATCAATGGTAGTACTTTGTGAACTCTTGCAACTACCTCAATTTAAAAGATGAAAACACTATATTGAAGTGTTTATAAGTGAAATAAATAACCTTTCCTCATTGACCCTTTAAAAGGAAAAATTTGACTTTCTGCACGAATCAAGTTTTACTTCTTTTGTCAACCACATTTATTGATCAATACCATATTCAGTGAAATTACTTTATTTATTACTTTACCATACTCACTGCAATTACTTTACTTATTACTTTACCATAACATGGTTCTAATCCTATTTCAATCAGTGACCACGTCCCATGTTTCCTAACAAATTTGCTGTCTAGACATAAATTAAATGCAACAAAGGTTTTTTCATTCATTCACAAAATCTCATTTCAACATACATCCAATGCATCCTAATACAATGAAAATTGCTGCTACATTATGGATTTGACATCCATATTGAAATTACAATTATATTAAGTACACAAATCAAATAAACCACCCCTATCAACACCTTTGTCCATTTTTCCACAACCTTAAGTGGCTACTGCAAATCAGTCATCATCTTCGTACGACCTCCCATTTCTTCTATGTTCGACAAAGACTCATCCTTTGCTTCCCACTTCAGAATAGAATACCTTTCCTCAATACCATGATCACAACACCATCTAAAGAAATTGCAACCACCTTCTTCATTCCCATTTTGTAAAAAAAAAAAGAGTATACACCAATTAAAAAGACTTACTACAAACATAAACAACAGACCATCCATGTTCTTCTACCTTGTACTTAGGGCAAATTCAAAATTGCTTCTCTCTGTTCTTAGCAGTTCGAGCAGTTCTTAATAACTGTTTTCTCTCCATAGAGGCAAAGGGGTGAGACACCATCAATCCTAGATCCTCCACCACCACGAAAAACCACATTAGGATTTTGCTTCCGCCACTCATTACACGTCGAAGAAGAACATGAATGTGACATCTACAATTGATTATCCATTTTCACCCGCGAATGAACCCTATTCCAATCATCCTCACACTTTTCCCCAATTTCTTTTCGCAAATCTGAAAGAGAAGAAAAGGCTGGGTTCAATTAAAGTTCTCCTAATTTCTTAATTAAAAATTGCAAATTACACCTCACATTATGCTTATTACCATATAAATTATGCCACATCATTAACAAAACACAATCAACATTCCACGTACACAACACTTAAACATCATTTGTCCAATTTAATGTGCTTTATTTATTTTAATTTTTAAAAAATAAGGACCAATTGAAAAAACAAATAGGTAAGGATCCTAGTCAAGATTTTGACGCAAAAATAGGACCTACCGAATCATTAAAAAAAAACAATCTATTATTTTATTCTTCATCAATATATCTATTTTTTTTAAATAAAGTTTAAGACTAAAAAATAATTTATCAAAATCTAATAAGAAATCGAGAAAGTAATTACTAAAGAAAAATGTATGATAATTATAAGCTCATTATAGATAAATTTTCCTTTCATTGCATAAAAAATACTATACAAAATACTCATGAGATAAAAAATTATTATGAAACTAATATTTTATCATCAAATGAGTGAGGCAAAAGAGATATATTTCTTCTTTAAAAGTGAATCAGAACAGATGAGACAAAGTATAAATAATGAGTTTGTATTTAATTTTATTTTTTCTTCAAAAAAAAATTAAGAATAAGAGATAATAAATACAGTTGGTAAATAACTCAAAAGATAATAAAAAGAAAAATAAGACATATCTTAATAAATATTTTCATTCTACTTAATTTTATATTTTATTATTTATTAACATTAAATAATGTACTTTATAAAAAAATAAAAATTATTTAATTTAATTTTCATTATACACTACATAGAATATAAAAAAATTAAAAAGTATACTACATAGAATTTTAAAAAACATTGTTGAGTGAGAAGTTGTGTGTGTTTTTTGTTGAAAAGATGCAAAGTGGAATAAGAAAAGGATGAAGATTGATGCTATTTCTTCTGCTCCTCTTAAACTATTCTCCGTTTGACAATAACAATGTTCATTCATTATCACGCTCGCACGCCGCCATGGTTAACCATTCAACCAACTAAACTTATAATAAATGCTCTCACTCTTTACTTTCATGTCTTCCCTGTCCCACCACTCAATGGCCTCAAAATCAATACTATACACAAAATAATCACTAAGAGAATTAAACCAATTAACATTAGAGTAAAGCAACTGCGTTTAGGACTTTTTCATATTCCACCCAATCCTTTCGTAGGATCACTCCAAGAGAGAAATGGCACGTCATTCACTGCAACTCCAAGACAGATGAAGAATTGGAGAGAGGCTAGGTCACGCCAGAGAAGATTTCACATAAGCGGTTAATGGTTGAATAAACTTAAATTATGATGTTTTTCGTTTTCAGTTTTATTTTATTTTTTATTCTTGTTACTAGTTTTATTGTTATTATTTTTAACTCTACATGTTTGGATTCAGTTTTTTTTTTTTATTTCTAGTTCTATGGCTATTTAAGGCCCGTAACCTTTATCATTAAAATACACAAAATTAAATAATACAATTATATAGTGTGTGTCGTGTTTATAAACTGATATCAAAGTTTTTTTGTTCTGAGTGTTTGAGTGAGAGTAAAAAATAAAGAGAAAGTGAAGTGTTTGAGAGTAGGAGAGAGTGAGAGATATGACAAATCTAGTAAAGAGTATGTTCTTTTTACAATTGTTAAAGAAAACCAATTATGATAATTGGAATAGGCTCTTTTTGAGTTCCAAGACGTGTGTGATGTAGTAGAGAATGAGTACAAAGAACTAATGAAGAATGAAGAGCAGACGGTTGCCCAAATTGCTTCATTGAGAAAGATGCGAGTGAAAGACAATCGGCCTTGTACCTATTGTACAGGGCGATTGACGAATCAGGCGCTGAGAAGATAGCAAAAATTGTATCTTCAAGAGAGGCGTGAGAGATCCTAGAAAAGGAACAACAACGTTAGACAAGTCCGACTTCAAACTCTTAGGGAAGAGTTTGAAAATTTTAAGATGGAAGACAAAGAACAGGTGCCCGAGTACAAAACTCAGGTAGAGACGATGGTAAATCAACTTGGCAGGAATGGAAAACCATTGTCAGCCAGTCGGGTTGTGGAGAAAATTTTGAGATCATTAACAAATGATTTCGAAAGCATAGTTTATGCCCTTGAGGAGTCAAAGGACTTGCCAACACTCTCAATTGAAGAGCTTGTTGGGTCACTTGAGGATCACTAGAAAATGAGGAGGAAGAATAAGGACTCCCTTGATCAAGCATTGTAAGCCCAACTCGACTTGAAAGGACGAACACAGAACACTCACGGCCGAGGTCTTGGAGGTAGAGGACGAGGTGGCTACGGAAGCGTAGGTCATGATCAAGATGACCATGAAAACAACAAAGAACAAATAGATCAGTATAATTGGTGTGACTAAGGACAAGGTAGAGCCTGAGAAGGTTGGTTAGGGGTGGAGTGCTTTAAATGTGGTAAGCATGGCCATTATGCGAATGAGTGTAGATCGATAAAATTCTATAACTATGGTAGGGCTTACTACATTGCAAAGTATTGCCGAGTTGAGACAAAGAGGGAGACAAACCTCCTTACGGAAGAAGTGGAGAAAGAGATATGAATTTTGTTAATGGCAAAGAGCTCGAACGCTAAATTGGAAACCATTTGCCAAGTTCAGTCTGGGTTTTGTGATGAGGGGGAAATTAGATATTGACCTGCATCCGAGTTCTGTGATGGCGTGGAGATCAGGGGCCAAGCACAAGGTGAACTTGACAAGTATGCAGACTAATAAGGAGAGCTCAACAACATTGCTGAATAGAAAGGAAAGTCTGGTAATGACAATGAGTAAAAGGTAGGTCTCGATAAGTGTGCTGAATGATAAGAAGAACTCGACAAAATTGTTGAGTAGCAAAGAGAGGTCCACTGTATAGTCGAGTAACATGGACAAGCTAGCATTGTGAATGAAGATCTTAGAGTAGAGCCTTAGTCCAAATAAAACTTGGTGAAGGAAGAATTCATCAAAGTGAACTCTTGCCGATCACACACTAAGGTGGTGAAGGAAGAATTCTACAAAGAACCCCAGTCGCTTGGTCCAAGTAATCAAATAACCGGTCAATGAAGGAAGAGTTCACTCAAGTGAACCCCTGCTGTACACTAAATTGGAGAAGGAAGATTTAATCCAAGTGAGACATTGTCGATCACGCACGGAGTTGCTAAAGAAAGAGTTCTGCAAAGAATCCCTATCGTTCAGTACAAACAAAAATCGGTGAAGGAAGAGTTCACCCAAGTGAGTCGCTATCGATCACGCGCCAAGCCAGTGAAGAAAAAGTTCTATAAAGAACCTTCATTGCTTGGTCCAAACAATCATAATTCGATGAAGGAAGAGTTCACCTAAGTGAACCTTTGCCGATCAAGTCCCAAGCCAGTTAAAGAAAAGTTCATGTGTGAACTCGTGTCGTTCAATCCAATGAGCACCCGGACAACTTAGACAAAAACGTCTACAATAAAAGAAATTTAGTAAGCATCTTAACTACTCATCAACCAATTGGTTTGCCTAGTGAAGAGTGTTAGCCGATCGTTGATCCTTCACATGGTCATTTAACTTGCATATTGGTTTAGCCATTCAAGTTTCATCATTTAAAACCTTACGCTTAATTTAAACCATAGTTTTACGCGATTGGTCTAATCCTTTGTATGTTTCAAAGAAGGTGTTGTTCATCTCTTGTATCTTCAAGAGAGGTCCTTTCTAACCTAAACTTTATTCTCTGTTATTACAAGTTATGGTTATTTATTAGTGATTGGTTAATCCCTCCTTAGAGAGATTACGAACTAGACATAGGGCCTTTTGATCCAAACCAGTATAAAACTACTTGTGAAATTCTCTCTTTCCTTGTACTCTTTATTTTTCTCTAAAGGAATCAAATTTATTTGAAAAGTCAGTTTTAAAAAGAGAAATTTTTAAAAGGCACAATTTTATTAAGTAAACCAATTCACCCACCTCTTAGCTTTTGTCTATATGTGAATAGTCCGCTACACGATTCTAACAATTGGTATTAGAGCTTGCTTTGATAGCCTTACAAAAATTTTGAAAATGATTGGACAAAACCAAACCTTTGCAAAAGTTGTGTCTATTAACATACCTCCTCTTTTTATGGGAAAAATTATCCTTTCTAGAAAGTAAGGATGCAAATATTTTTGGAGTCTGTTGATAGAGGTTTGTGGGATGTTGGTTTGAATGGTCTATATTTGTCTACTATAGATGTTAATAACTTGCAAGAACCAAAGCCTTTTTCACAATGGACTGTGGAAGAAAACAGAAGGGCCCAATATGATATTAGGGTTAGAAATATTATTTCATCTACTTTAACCCGAAATGAGTTTTACAAGATATATGTTTGTAAAAGTGCTCAAGAAATGTGGGAGGTTTTTTAGGTAACCCATGAAGACACAAATGATGAAATCCTTGAATAGGTTTTGGCAACCAAAGGTCATGACAATCACTGAATCTCAATCTTGAAACCATGTCCATGGAAACTCTTTTTGTAAATTAAGAGAGCTTAAGGTTAAATGAATAAGAGAATCAAGGAAGGAAAAATAATATTACTTTAAAATCCGAGGACATAAAAAACAAAAGCACCAAAGAAGATGATGACTCTAATAGTGAAAATATGGACCTAATGATGAAAATGTTCACAAAGTTTATAAAGAGCAAAGAACATATCAAAAATCATAAAAAGAAGAATCAAAGTTCTTCTTTAAATTTCAAGTGCTACGATTGTGGAGACTTGGGGCATGTTAAAACAGTCTGTCCAAATGTTAAGAAGAGTAAAGATAGAAAAGGCAGAAAGTTCTTCAAGAAAAAAGAAATGAGAGGAAGCCAATATTTGTTTATTAGCATAAAATGAATCTAGTAGCAACAATGTTAGTAATTCTAGTATTTTTAGTGAGTCAAATAATTATGATGAATTAGTTTGTGCTTTTCAAAAGTTGTATGCTGAATATGAAAAATTGAATTATACACATAGAAAATTGAAATCAAAATATAAAGCCTTACAAAAGAATTTTGGAAAATCTTTGGAAGAATTGGAAACTTTAAATAGCAGAATTTCAATTTTAAAGGAAAGTTTAAATGTACATATTGAGTGTGCATCTTGTAAAAATCATATGTTTGACGTCAACGTTCTTGAAAAGTTGCTTAAAGATGCAACTAAAAATAAAAATTTTAAAAAATCAAATTTTAAGAAAAAATATTTTAATAACAACAAGCAAACTCATAAGAATAAGAATAGAACAACACAAAAAATATGGGTAAAACAATGTAAGCCTTATTCTAGGAATATAAATTGTGTAATATGTTTTCTCTTGTATGCAAAAGGGACATATTTCTAACAAATGAAAAATCAAACATTTTGATTCCTATTATAAACTAACATGTCTCTAACCTCAAAGGACCCAAATAAGTTTTTCGGGACCAAAATGTTATTTTTTTGACTTACAGGTTATTTAAAATATTAAGGAAGTCTCTTTGGGTGTTCAAGAGTTGAAATCTTCACTCAAATTTGGTATTGTATGGATTATCAAATTAAAAGGAGTTCCATTTTATTTGATTTAGGAGGAGATCTTTAATCATGAGATCATTTTTTTTTATTATGATAAAGAGAGGGGAAGTTTATCTTTGTAAGGGTATTTTTATACTTAACTATTCTTTTTGAATATGATAAAAAAATGGGAAGATATATTTGTGTTGATATCTTGTGATAACGTGTACCTCTTTGAGTGAGAGATAAATGATTATGTTGATATCTTATGATAACTTTTACCTATTTGAGGGGGAAGTATGAGTATGCTGATGTCTTGTACTACCATAAATTTTAAAAAGGAGAGAAAAGTTACTTATCTCTCTTCTGATCTAACTACTCTTTTCTTTTAAGATTGTTGATTAAGAACAAGACATATAATAAGTCTTCAACGAATTTTTGATCATCATAAAAAAGAGAGACATTGTTGACAAAAGAAAAAGATGAACATCTTGCTTCAATAAAGAGTTTTGATGATGATGACTCACGGAGAATTGAAGACTTAAAGAATGCTTGAATTCAAGAGATACATTAAAGACTTAAGAATTTAGTTGTTGAAGTCTTGTAATATGTGTTTATTATTTAAATTAGTAGGCCAAAAGTCAAAAGACAGAACCCAAGCAGCAAAGGACTCAGGAAAAGTTTTATTTATCATAAAAACCTCTTTGACAATTGATTATAACTATTGATAATCGATTATCCAATTAAAATCAAGTTTTTTTTAAGGGTCTTTTTTTATAATAGATTGTCATTGCTGGTAATCGATTATTACAACGAGAAAATGTTTTTTGAAATTTGTGACCAGACTTGTCAGTTTTTGGACTTAATTTTCAAAATAGATAGTCTATATATTTTAGTTAAACCTAGTTTTCAAAGTAACTTTTCACTTAGAGGTTTAGAGCTGTGACTGCTAGATAAACTCTCTGTATTAGTGAAAAGGGACTTTGAAAAACCTAGTGTGGGTAGAGCGATAATTTTCACTAAATGTGTCTTGAGTGATTGAGTATTGTTGTTGTTACTATGAAAGTTGTTCATCCTTTGTCTATTTCAAAGTAGGTGTTATTAATCTCTTGTGTCTTCAAGAGAGGTTCTTTCTAACTTAAACTTTATTCTCTATTATTATAAGTTGTGGTTGTGTGTTAGTGATTGATTAATCCTTCCTTAAGGAGATTAACAACTGGATATAGAGTCTTTTGATCTGAACCAGTATAAAACTACTTGTGCAATTCCTTATTAAGTAAACAATTTCACCTTCCTCTTGTTTTTGTTCATACACGGATATTCCGTTGCACAATTCTAATATGTTCAACCAAGACCACTTAAGTAGGTGGCAGGGAATTATATGGAGTTTCAACTAGGACAATCTAAGTTGGTGATAGGGAACTACATGGAAAGTTTGACTAGAACCGCCTAGGTAGACGGTAGGGAACTGCTTGATGGGCTTTTGTGCCTGCAAAATAGTGAAATAAAAGTTCTAAAGTAAGAACCTTTATTTTATAGATAAAATGCTTCATTGAAAGAAATCAATCACAAGTCGGGATGTTCCAAGCCATCTTAAGTCATGATATTTCTGGTCATTATAGACTAAGATGAACACAACCACTATAGGGTGAGATGTTCCAAGTCTATATAGGCTTACATGCAAAGTCTGACATGTTAAGGATTAAAAGTTGAGGCTGATATGTTAAGACTGAGATGTGAGGCTGCCATGTTAAGTCTAAAATGATGAGGTAGATATGTAAAGGCTGATATATGTTCAGGACGAAGCAAGTTAAGTGTCGTTGAGGCTGAAGAAGGACAAATGTTGTTGATGTTAAAGAAGGCTGAGATGTGTTGAGGTTGAAAAACTGAGGCAAATATGAAAAGACTGAGATATTTTGAGGATAAAGCAAGCCGAGTGCCATTGAGGTCGAAGAAGGCCGAGGGCCATCGAGGCTGAAAAAGGTCGACATGTGTTGAGGCTTAAAAGTTGAAGATGATATGCAAAGGTCGAGATATGTTGAGGATGAGGTAAGCCGAGATGTGTTGAGGCTTAAAAGCTATGGCAGATTTGCAAAGGTCGAGATATGTTGAGACTGAGACAAGCCAAGTGTCATTGATACCAAAGAAGGCCGAGTATCATTGAGGCTGAAGAAGGCAAGACATATTAAGGCTTAAAAGTTGAGGCAGATCTACAAAGATCGAGATATGTTGAGGACGAGGCAAGCCAAGTGTTGTTGATGCTAAAGAGGGTCAAGTGCCATTGAGGCTAAACAAGGTCGAGATGTTAAGCTTAAAAGTAAAGGTAGATCTGTAAAGGTTAAGATATGTTGATGATGAGGCAAGTCGAGTACCATTGATGCTAAAGAAGGTCGAGTGTCGTTGAGGCTAAAGAAGGTCGAGATGTGTTAAGGCTTAAACGTTGAGGCAGACCTGCAAAGGTCGAAATTTGTTAAGGTTCAGGGATGCTAAGATGTGTTAAGGTTTAAAAGCTAAGGACGATCTGCAAAGGTCGAGATATGTTGAGGTGTACGCAAGACGAGTGTCGTTGATGTCGAAAAAGGACAAGTGTAGTTGAGGTTGAAAAAGTCGAGATGTGTTGAGGCAAATCTGCAAAGACGCAAAAGCCATACATGGTCAAAAGCCGAAAGCTGTGAACTGAACAAGTTGAGAGCCAAAGGTAGAGAGATGTAAAGTCCAAACATGGTGTAGGGTCGAAGGTCAAGAGTCAAATGTGGCTAAGAGTTGAAAGCCGAGAACCAAAATCCGAGAGATGCGAAAACCAAACATGGTCGAGAGCCGAAGGGTGAGAACTGATCAAGCTGATAGCCAAAGGTTGAGAGGCGCGAATGCCACACATGGTCGAGATCCATTGAGGCCAAACAAGGCCGATGTACGCAGAGGCCAAACAAGGATAGTACCATCGAGGCCAATGAAGGATAAAAATTGGAGAGGCCAAACGTGGCTGAAGACCAAACACGACCAAAAGTTGGAGAGGTCGAATAAAGGTTGAAAGTTGGAGAGGCCAAATATGACCGAATACCAAGGAGAAGGAACACAACCAAAAGTTGGAAAGGACGAACAAGGACGAGGACAGAACACACCAAAAACTGAATAGGCCGTATAAAGGCTAAAAGTTTGGGAGGCTAAACAAGCCCGAACATCGAACACGATAAAAATCTAGAGAGCTTAAACATGGTCGAAGACTGAACGTGGCTAAAAGCTGGAGAAGCCGAACAAAGGTTGAAAGTTGGAGAGGCAAAAAAAGACCGAAAATCGAACACGATTAAAAGCTGGATCAGACGAACAAAGGCTGAAAGCTGGAGCGGTCAAACAAGGTCGAAGATCGAACATGACCACACTAGTGCAGAAAGAGCTTTAGACGTCTGTTATTTTGGGCTTTTAACGTCATTTCCACAATCGACGTCTTTACGGGTGAAGTTAATAGGACGTCGAATTTCCAAATAACCGATTTCTATATAGACATCAGTTCTTGCCATGCCCGACGTCTAAGGGCACTATATAGATGTCGGTCTAGGCCCGAATCAACCTCTAAGGGCACTATATAAGCTTCGAACATGACACTAATCGATGTCTAAGGGCATTATATAGACGTCGAACATGGCACTAAACAACGTCTAAGGTCATTATAGATGTCAGTCTTGGCACTAACCGACGTCTAAGATAGCCGTTGTGTTTTAGTGCAATCTTGCTCCTGTCTTTGGATAGCCTAGTAGCACACTCTCCCTTTACTAGCTTCCTCACAAAAAAAAAAAGCTTGCGTCTTTTACATCTCTTATGACATTTCAACCCAAAATCGAACCTAGGTCCTTGCCTAGTTCCATTTCAACCGCAAAAGGAAAAAATTACGGTGACACGAGAACTAAGCAACGACCCAGGTTCGATTTTGGGTCGAAACGCCATAAGACATCCAAAAGGCGTCGCTTTTCTTGTAAGGAAGCTAGCAATGGAAGAATGTGGTACTACGTTACCCAAAGAGAGGAGCAAAACTGCACTAAAACACAACAAAAACACATTTTAATCGGTTCAATTAGAAGATAACCGATCAAAAAACTAATTTAATCGGATTAAAACAAAGTTTAAACGGTTTAAATAAAAAAAGACGCACCTGGAATCCAATGCCGCGAGAGAGAAAAGGAGAGGAGGAAGACGATGATGTGCTCGTAACTGCGAGTTTGCGGTTTATTTAACATGAATTTAGGCGTCGGTTACCATAGAGACTGACGTCTATAATATTATAGACGTCGGTTACCTCACTAATGTGACATCTAAGAGCACTTTTTACTTGCCTGTTTCAGGCCATTTAGACGTCGGACGCAAGGGGCGCCGACGTCCAAAGCGCTGAACGAAATGACTTTTCAATTACCGGTCAGGCCAGTAGACGACGGTGACCTGGGGCGCCGACGTCTATAATATTATAGATTTCGGGCCTCTACTACATGACATCTAAGTGCCTGCCAGGTAGGTGAATAACATTAATTGCAGCCAGATAGAGGTCCCCCCCCGTAACCGACGTCTATATGGCAGAAAAAGACTGACTTATCACCTACCTGTCAGGCCATGGACGTCCGGTTAGGGAGGAACTGAAGTCTATAATATTATAGACGTCGGTCCCCCTCGAAACCGACGTCTCTATGACCAACTTATTTACGAAAATGCCACCGTTCATTAATATACGTGGAGTCACCCCTTAACTAACGTCTAAGGGGTGACGTTAAAAGCCGATTATGCATTAGTGCCAAAAGTTGAACAGGCTGAAAGAAGGCTAAAAGCTGGAGAGGCCAAATATAGATGAAGGATAAACACAACCAAAGTCAGAGGGGCCGAACAAAGGCTGAAAGTCGTTGAGGCTAAACAAGGCCAAAGACTGAACATGACCAAGAGTGGGAGAGGCCAAACAAAGTCGAGGACTTATATGTAAAGAAAAAAGTCTTATAAAACTCAAATTTTAGACTTATATGTAATTTTAAACTTTCTTTATTCGACCGCATTGTAAAAATGAAGAACATCTATTTAAAATATAAAAATATAACTTATTACTAAAAAAATAATTATTATTATAAAAAAACTATTTGAACAAACTGACAATCGAAGACCGAGAACTGATCAACCTGGGAGCTGAAGGCCGTGACATGCGGAGGCCAAACATGGTCGAGAGCCGAAGGATGAGAATTGAAAGCCAAAAGACGCAAAAGCAAAACATGGCTGAGAGCCGAAGGTCGAGTGACGTGAAGGCCAAACATGGTCGAGGGCTTTGGGTCAAGATCTGAAAGCTAAGAAATGCGAAAGTCAAACGCGGCCATGAACTGAAAGCCGAGAACCAAAATTCGTGAGGTACGAAAGCCAACCATGGTTGAGAGTTGATGGCGAGAATTGAGCAAACTAATAGGCAAAGGCCGAGAGATGCGAAGGCCAAACATGGCTAAGATCCGTTTAGGCCAAACAAAGTCACTGTAGGCAAAGGCCAAATAACGCAAGTACCTTCGAGGCCAATGAAGGCTAAAAACTGGAGAGGCCGAATAAAAGGTTGAAAGCTAGAGAGGCCAAATATGACCGAATACCGAGGATGAGGAACACAACCAAAAGTTGGAGAGGACGAACAAAGACGAGGATAGAACACAACCAAAAGTTGAAGATTCCGAACAAAGGCTGAAAGTTGGAGAGGCCAAACAAGGCAGAACATCGAACACGATCAAAAGCTGGAGAGGCCAATCATGGCCAAAGAATGAACATGGCTAAAAGTTGGAGAAACCTTTCCGAGCGGTGCAGCAAAATGGTTAACACGTGTACAACAAACCAAGAGGAGGGGGATAAATTGGTTTCTTATCACAAATCGTTCTTTTAATATTTTCGTAAAATAAAATTCCTTTAAACAATTTAGAGAGTAAGGAAGAGAGAAAATTGCATAAGTAATTTTTATACTGATTTGGATCACAAAGATCCTACGTCTAGTTGTTAATCTTAAAAGAGAATTAACGCTTCACTAGCACAAACCAACAAAATGTTACAATAACAAAGAAAATAAAACAGTTTAAGGCTAGAACACCTCTCTTATTACCCCAAGAGATGAAACTCATTTCCCTTGTAACCCACAAGGGATGAACACTTCCCCTGAATCTTCACAAAGGATGAACACTTCCTCTGAATGCTTCATGAAGGATGACATGCTTTCAACACAGCAACATCAACAACACTCAATCACATTCCTTGTGAAAGTTCTCGCTCTATGCCAAATGCAGCAACACTCAATCACACTCCTTGTGGAAGTTCTCACTCTATGCCAACATGCCAAGTTCTCAAAGTATACGCACAAAGGTTCAACAAACCCTAGAACACTTATCACCGCACTCTACATATAAGAATTTCGAAAATACACTTCACTTGTATGTTTCGTATTTTAGAATGAAAGTCCCAATCCAATTTTTAGACATCTCACTCAAGGATACCTCCAAAAATCCGTTGTAAGATTTTTAACTTGTAATAATCAATTATCCTAATATGGTAATCGATTATGCATCATTGAATGCACAACAATCAAAAACTTGCTTGAAAATTCACATAATTGCTCGTGATAATCGATTATGGCAAGTCATAATCGATTATTGATAATTGATTATCATAAGTGGTAATCGATTATCTTGAGCATAAAATGAGGTTTTCTGATTTAAAACGAGTTTTAACGCAGCCTAAGGCAAACAATACACATAATCAAATATAAATCGCATCCTATACATCAATCTACTAAAATACCAAAGCTTTGATATTAAAACAAGTATTCATGAAGATCTTCTTGCAATAAGAGCACTTGAGACTTGACTTAGAGACATTAGCAATTCTTCTCTTCAGCTTTATGGTAACAAAACCGAACAAAGGTTAAAAGCTGGAGAGGCCAAACAAGGCCGAAAACCGAACACGATTAAAAGTTGGATAGGTTAAACAAAGGATGAAATCTGGAGCGATCAAACAAGGCCTAAGATCGAACACGGCCAAAAGCTGGAGTGGCCGAAAGAAGGCTAAAAGCTAGAGAGGCCAAACATGGTCGAAGATCGAACATGACCAAAGTTGGAGGGACCGAACAAAGGTTGGAAGTCGGAGAGGCCAAACAAGGCCGAAGGCTGAACATAACCAAAAGTTGGAAAGGCCAAACAAGGTTGAGGACTGTCGAGTAAGCTTTTTTGCAGTAACATTAGCACGACCATCTCACTAGAGCAATTTGTTATGGTCGTCATCTTACTTCTTTGGGGCATCAAAAAACTCTTTCTGCATAGTTTATACCTCAGTCCCATGGTGGACGCCAATTGTACTTAGCCGAGTATATCTCGTGAAGATTAACTTCACAGACTTCCTTGGTCTTTCCTGCATAAACTATTCTTCCTTCCCCCTCTCGGTACTCGTCCTGCCATATCTGAATGAAGGTGTGCCTAAAAATGACACTTTGACGTTCAAATTAGTCGGGTGTGTCCGATAGCAGTTAATGCTGTAATAATAAACGTAAATTATTTACTTTGATGAGTGTATTATTTATAGGATAATTACGATGTTTGTGGGTCCTCATCTATAGAGACCAAGTTGGGCCTAGTGACCCATTTACCTCATAATCCAGTTCTTTGATTTAAAATATGTGAAGCTGAAGACTTATGACTAGATAGAAACAATCCGACTGATGGTCAGATAGAAACAGGTCGATTTATAACCGGATAGAAATAGGTACTTATAATTAAGAAGAAACAGACCAACTTGGATAAAAATAGGTTAGTATGTGATTGAGTAGAACAAACTGACTTGTGACCTAATAAAAGAGGTCAATTTATTATCAGGTAGAATAAATCGATTAGTGACACTAGTGCAAAAAGGGCTTTAGACATCTGTTATTTTGGACTTTTAATGTCGGATCGAGATCCGACGTCTTTATGGATGACGTTAATGAGACGTCGTACCTATAGAGTCCGACGTCTATAACGATGTCGGTTATTGCCATGTCCGACGTCTTTATAGAAGTCGGACATGACAATAACCGACATCTAAGGGGCACTATAGACGTCAAACATGGAACTAACTGATGTCTAAGGCATTATAGACGTCAGACATGGCAATAACCGACGTCTATTGAGCTTTCGTTGTGTTTTATTACAGTTTTGCTCGTGTCTTTGGATAGCCTAGTAGCACCTTCTTCCTTTGCTAGTTTCCTCATAAGAAAAGCTTGCGTCTTTTGGATCTCTTATGGCATTTCAACCCAAAACCGAACCTGGATCTTTGCCTAGTTTCATTCCAACCGCCAATGAAAAAGAATACGATGACATGAGAATTAGGCAAGAACCCGGGTTCGGTTTTGGGTCGAAATGCCATAAGAGATCCAAAAGACACAACTTTTCTTACGAGGAAGCTAGCAAAGGGTAAAGGTGCTACTACGCTACCCAAAGATACGAGCAAAACTACATCAAAACACAACGAAAACTCATTTTAATTGGTTCAAATGGAAAATAATCTATCAAAGACTAATTTAATCAGATTGAAAGTAAATTTAAATGGTTCAAAAGAGATAAAACACACTTGGAAATGCAATGTCGCGGAGAGAAAAGGCGAGGAGGAAGATGATGAAGTGCGCGTAACCGCGGGTTCGCGGTTTCTGATTTAACAGGAACCAAGACGTCGGTGCCCCAATGCCCGACTTCTATTCTCGACTAGACATCCGTGGACCTCATTAATACGACGTCCATTCGAATTAAAAATTAATATTCGTGGTGTATATAGACGTCGAATCTAAGGAGAGTCGACGTCCAAAACAACTTTTCACCTACCTGTCAGCCCATTTAGACGTCGAATGTAAGGGGAGTCGACGTCCAAAATTGAGGTTGATTGTTACTTTTTAAGAAAAATAGGACTATTTTGAACACAACCCCTCTTTGGAAGAAAAAAAAAGATATTAAGCCAAAAATATGCTAAATTCTAAATATCAAATTTTAGCCTTATGTATATGTAATTTTAAACTTTTTTTAATTCAACCGCATTGTAAAAATGGAGAGATAAAAGTGTAACTTATTACTGAAACAAACAAATAATTATTATAGAAATAGACAATAGCCACGTAAGTTCGATTCCTTAAAATGTGTGCCATTGTCATATTTTTCTTTTAACTGTATCTGCGAAACTCTAACACGATGACACATTAGAATCTTTATTTCATAGAATGTATTTTTTATTTTTTTAATATTCATTCTATTTCTCAGTAATTTTAATGATTGTTTAAGTAAAAACTTAACAAAGCAACATCTTCTCGTATAAAGAATGTGGTTACGAGCTTTTTGATTTCATTGTCAAAACACCTGTCTAAGAAAAGGTAAAAAATATTTTAATGATCTTTTATTAAAATTTCCATTCATAACATTTACATAAACATGAAGATTAACATTTTTTAAATTGAGTAAAAATAAAAAATTCTCATAAATATTAATTTGTAAATAAATAAGAGTAAAACTTTCTTAAAATTATTTAGGTTAAAGACAAACTCTCACGTGAAAGACCAAATCATGGTAAACTGAGAGTGCAATGAGTGGGAAAAGAAAATGGACCAAGTATAAATACGAAATCATGTTTAAAAGGATCTAACCTTAAATGTCTTGAAGTTTGTCTCTTTAACAGGTAATGATAACAGTAATCATGGGGTTGTTCACTCCAAATATCTTTGCTTATGCAATTTAAATAATGTCAAAAATGTAAAAATGAATTTCATCATCCCCAATAGGTAATCTATATGAAAATGAATTAGTAATAATTAATATATATTAAAACAAAATTTAAACTATCATCAATACGTTTGAGATTTTCAAGACTAATAAATGTTTTCCCTGTTACGAATTCACATGACTTCCTAAGCGTAATAAAATATTAAATAATTGTTTCACTTCATTGGCGAGTAAATTTCACAATAAATGGTACCTCCTTCCATAAATCTTTTGTCATTATGTAACAGTTCCTTCTGATGAATAAATCCACTCTCACGCTTATCTGGCACTCCATCGTCCACATGATTGTTACACTGTTCAAGAAAAACACACGCATCTCTTTCAATAAATAGACCCTTTTACACCGATTTAGGTTTATAAAAGTACCAGAGGAGAGTGAAGTAAGTAAACATACCTTTTCTTTTCTTTCATCTTCGTGTAATTATTATCTATTTTTTCCATCGCATTCATATCTATCTTTCTATGATGTTTGTTTTTTTAAGGATGTTCCTTTAATTAGCTCTTGTAATTTCAGGTGCTATGGCTGGAGTGAGGGAACAAGATCAGTACATGCCAATAGCAAATGTGTTAAGGATCATGCGAAAGATCTTACCAGCGCATGCAAAGATCTCCGATGAAGCTAAGGAGACCATCCAAGAATGTGTGTCGGAGTACATTAGTTTCATCACTGCTGAAGCTAATGACCGATGTCAGCGCGAACAACGTAAGACTGTAACTGCTGAAGATGTTTTGTGGGCTATGGGAAAACTTGGTTTTGATGACTATGCTCAATCTCTTTCTATTTACCTTAATCGTTATCGCCAAAGTGAAGGAGACCGTATGTCTGTGAGACGTGCTCCTACTTGTGTTCCTCCAATGGAGATGAACCCACCTTATCAACCTTATCCTCCTCATGGTTTTGGAATGTTTGACTATGATCCATCACACTCCATAGCTTCTTCTTCAAGATCAGGTGGATTTGTTCCAAACATTGATCCTTATCTTAATCTAAAACCTAATGACGATTTTGATCCTTTTGCCAATCCAAAACCTGCTGATGATAATAATATGTGAATGTGTTTCTGCATGCAGCTGCATTCACAAGATCAATGGTCCTGCTATGAAACTAATACATGCAGAGTGACGTCATAATGATGCAAGTGTTTTAGTGTTTTGTTTTCTCTTGTACTGTGTTTTCAGTTCGAGACAGTGTCTCATAGTCTATGTTTAATGTTTTTCTTTTATGTTTAAAGAAGTTTGTGTTCACTGTAGTATCTTACTACACTGTGTTGAACACTTCTGTATCTCTGCACTACTAAATCATAAATAAAGAAGGTATGTCCTCAAAGATAAATCTTATGATACCATTTTATTTAGATATAAAAAAATGGACTGCACAACCTAAATTTTTTATTACTTTATAATTTATTATAAATGTTTTCAAGATATTATATATATTTTATTAAAATTAATTATGTTCATTGTATTTTTTTTATGTCAATGTTGTAATTTATTAAGTATTTTTGTATAATTTTATATTTTAGAATGGCAAACCCAAGGAAATAATTAACTTTGATATGTAATAATAAAAGATTCCAGTTTAGTTTTATAGTACATAATAATGCGAATTTTGTGAGTATTAATGTATGATTCATATGAAGCAAGAAAAGTCATTTTTATAGAGATATTTTGATATAAAAATATATGAAAGTATATACTCAATCAATAAAAACGATTTAAATTTTGTAAATTATGAATATTTACCTGTTTATAATTAACTGCATATTAACTTGACTCTACAACACAATTAAATTTATTTTACTTCATTTTATATATATTTAAAAGAAATAACATCAGACAATTTTTTAAAAAAATAATACATGTTATTAGGTTTATAATTTGTTAAAAATAAAAAAGTAGTATACATTATACAATATCTCTCATAATAACATTTAGTTGTATTAACAATTGATCAATGTCCCTTCCCTTATTATTATTTTTAATTTTAAAGTTTAAGTGAAACAAATCATTTATAATGAATTTAATTCTTTTAAGAATTTTTTATATTATTAATGAATATAATTTATATTTTCCATGAATAATAAATTATTGTTATTAATAAAACATACTAAATGAACTTTAAATATTTATTGAGAGAGAATTAATAATTTTATTAAATCATATTAATTATGTACATGTTGGTCATACAAATAATTAAATCAACATGGTCCAAGGAAGTCCACCACCTAACAACAATCCAAGAAAACTCATAAGGAAGATACACAAAAGGTTAAAAGGTTAACTGTTCTCTCAATATTTATACTTTCCATGTTTATTCTTTATACTTTCAATATTTATTTTTGGTTAAAAAGGTTAGATCCTTTTAACCATGATTTCATAGTTATACTTGCTCCATTTTCTTTTCCCACTAATTGCACTCTCAATTTATCATGATTTGATCTTTCATTACCCACTTTTAAATGATTTTAAGAAAGTTTTAGTCTTATTTATGAGATTTTATTTTTATTTTTACTCAATATAAAAAAATGTTAATTTTCATGATTGGTATGAATGGAAATTATAATAAAAGATCATTAAAACATTTTTTACTTTTTTAGAGAGGTGTTTTGACAATGAAATAAAATAGCTCATAACCACAATCTTTATACGAGAAAATGTTGCTTTGTTAAGTTTTTACTTAAATGATCATTGACTTTACTCAGAAATAGAATGAATATTAATAAAATAAAAAATAAAGATTCTAATATGCCCTCGTGTAAGAGTTTTGCAGATACAGTTGAAAGAAAAAATGACAATGGCACACATTTTAAGGAATCGAACTTACGTGGCTATTGTCTATTTCTATAGTAATTATTAGTTTTTTCCAATAATAAAAGTTAAACTTTTATATTTTAGATAAAGAAAAAAAATATTTTGACACATATTTTTTTAGAACATTTTAACATGACTGTTATTTCTTACTTATTCATTATTTATTTATTATATTGAAATGTTTTTAAAAAGTATTTCAGCCTATCATTGTCCCCACATAATATGGATTGTAATTTAAAATTTCTTTTGATGATTTTTTTTTGGTAGCATTTTGACATCAATGAAAAAGTAATATTTATTTGTTAAAAATATTATAAAAGAATTTGTCAAAATATTTTTTTCTATTAAGTTACATGTAACATTATAAGTTTCAAATTTGATTTTTGTAAGAATTTTTTAATTTTTTTGGTTAAAGTGGGGTAACACACTGGTATGAAAATAATTTTTTTAAATCAATTATTTTAAACAAATTATGTAATCAAACTTAACCAATATATGTAATGTTAAAAATATCTATTATATGATATAAAAAGTTTATTTTTACATTTTAATACCTAAATTAAAGGAATGAAAAAATCAAGACATTTTATATCGGTTGCTATAGAAATTGGATGTAAAAAATACTTTTTAGGTTGGTTATTGCACTGACTAACTAAAAATGTCTCATTTTTTAAAATAAGTTATTTTTTTAATCAATTCAAAACCTGTGATGTAATAAATAATTTTCAATAGTTTAATTTGAACTACAAATAATTATAATAGAACAAACTATATAATGTTAAAAATGTACAAATTTGTAAGTTTTTTAACATTATAAACCACTTAGGCACTAAAGGAATGGATTTTTGCAATGTGAACTCACACCACTCTTCATCTCTTCTTCTATTTCATCTTTTTCGTTTAACCTACACTGTATCATATTAACCTTTTTTTTAACACATTACCATTAAAATTATTAAAAAATAAAATACAAAATTTAACTGCGATTTTCAACTATAATAGCCCGAAAGTAGTAAAGGTTTTTAAACCCCCAAAAACAAACCTATAGTAAAATAGGTTATTTTTGTAGTGAAACACTAACAAAATTGTGTCAATTACATGTTTGGGAACTGCATGTATATAAACCTAATAACTATGGTAGATATTTAAAATAAGCTATAGAAATCTTCATGAATTACAAATTTATTAAGACACACAATGTTTAATTGGTGATTAGGAGATATTAATTTGATCCTAAATGACTGTTTTATTTTATCTTTTATATTTATTTTTAACTTAGTTGAGTTTATATTCTTTTAAAAATAATTAATATGACTTATTATTTAGAAGAAAACTTATGGAAGAGGTGGTTGAGTTCTAATTTTTTTTTAAAAGAAATGAATGAAATGTTGTGGAGAATAAAATTTTTATTCAGTTTTTTTTTAAATGTTGTCGGACTTCATAAATATATTTAAATATTTGATTAAACTTCATAAATATTATTTATGAAAAATATGTTATATCAGGTGTTAAATGAATACCTGAACGAGTTTTATCCAGATTGTTACGATATTATGTAACAATAAATGTATACTATACTCCTTCTTTAAAATGTAGAAATATTTATTGTTCTGATCTTTATTTAAATGCAATTTTGATAATCTTTACTCCATCCACCAATACCATTTCCCTAATATCTTTTTAAAGAGAAACATTGAATCCCTCAATTTTAATAAATATATACATTATTAGTTTTACATATTATTTATTTATTTATTTTAATTTAATTGAATGGTAGACTTAACATATCCATTAATTAGCTTATTATAAAAATAGTTGAATTAATTAAAAGGCAAGAAAAAAAAAAGAAAAAATTGTAGATAAGATTATAGATTAGACAAGATTGCAGATTTTTAAAACAGAGAGATTAAATAGTAGATTAAAGCAAAATGTTATTTAAGCTTTTATTTTTTTGAGTAATTATCAAAGTATATATTAAAGAGAAACATGTGTAACAATAATACATTTTTTTGATGAATTTATGTAGATTTAAGACAAACAGAGCACAACAACTTGAGTTCCATAATCATAGCCTAAGAACTTAAAGGTGATTTTCAAAATATTCAAATTTTGCTTCTAGAACTCAAGTTGAAAAGAGAGTGCCTAAGCCATACAAAAAAAACTTTACCATGAAGAAATCTGAAGTACCAAGTTCTAGGACTCAACCATGGGAAAAACCACCATTAAGGAAAGGTTTGTGATTGAACAACAAGAACACAATCTACATTACAAGGAAACCTTCCATGGAAGAAAGGCTCACAAGATTTCCCATCATGTTTGGAGCTGCAACCAACCCTTCAATTTTCTATAAATTAAGGGATAGACCCCCTATTTTAGCATCAAGAAATCCATATTCAGATTCTTAGTCTCTCTGTAGACTCTTTCTCTTGTAATACTTTCTTAGGATTTAGAGAAGACATAGGAAATAAAAACTCCTAGGATTGAATGTTACGTTCATTATGAGTTGCTGAATTCCTAGTGTTGGGATTGAATGTAGCTCTCTAAACCTATGTACTCGTATTTTTTTTGTTCATGTGTTTTCATATGTTAATGATTCAATTTGTTTTTCACGTGTGATAACTGATTAATCCTTCATTGCATATATAATTGAGTTAGGAAAAAACTAATTAATCTTATAGATCCAATTAAATCATCTAAGGATGTTAGGTGACAAACATACATCTATATGACATAGTTGATTAAAGAGTCTTAATCAATAATGCAAAGAATTCATTCATCAGGAGTGGAGAAATTACATTGAGTTTAAATGTCTCTAGGTTTTACGCTACAAACATGGGTCTAAGATTACATTAGTGTACTTCTAAGAACAATGAATGAACTTTGTTAATCCAATGAATAGTAACCAAGCATGAGAACAAAGTGGTGAAGTCTAATGCCAACAAACTTTATATCATTAAGTTTCGATTTTAACTTTGTGAGTTCTAGATCAACATCTTTACTTTACAATCAAACATTTATATTTACAAATCCATATAGCATCATTAGTTTTGATAAGAATTAATCAAAGTCATGTGGATACGATACTTGATACTACAATTGAACCAATGCACTTACTGGTGTGATTTCTCCCGAATTGGAGAATCATCAATGGCCATGAAAGATGATGAAAATGACTAAGAAAGATAAGGGAAGACAACACAAGTAGAAAAATGGTAGCACGAGAATCAATATCTCACTTTTGATACCGTATTACAATGTACACACAGATATGAAACAAGGGAAAACTTTATACAAAGGATAACCAATCTTGTTATCACGTGTACAAAGAAAAGAAGGGAAGTATAGTAAAAAAAAGACTTACATCCTAAAGCCAGAAATAACCAATGCATATAAAAGGAAACTAAAAAGTTAAACCAAAACAAGGGTAAACTAACAATCCCTTTTAAAACAAACAACGAACACTTAACCAAAATAATATAAAATAAAGTATTTCAATCAAGAGACTAACACTTAAACTATATTAGTCTCTACTATCAATTTTTACTAGCTTTATCTTGTAATACAGTAAAGTCTATCCTATAAATTATATGAGTTGTATGAAAGAAAATATTAGCTTTAGAAATAAGAAGTTTGAATAGAGTTAAACGCTGTGTTGAATGTTTTTAAAAATTGTAACATCATATATTTATTAAATAACGTATTTTTCAATAGTTTTAAAAACATATTATTATTATTAGATCATTTTCATATTCCATTCTATACACGTTGAATATGAGATGGTAAATGATATAGAAGATGTGGTCTAAAATGTTGTGTCTCTTATGTTGTTGTTGAAATAATGTTAGCATGAAACAAGAAGTGCATCGATCATAAAAGTACTTTTTGTATTTTTATCAAACAATTGGTGAGCATAGAAATTTAACATAGAGTATTTACAATTATCAAGATTAGATTTCATCTACTTCATTCTTATGAATTCACATTCAACTCAATTTCATATTCATGTTAAAATTAACTCACAAATATACTGAAATCTTATTCCTAATGACTTTGAGTCAACGATTACTCATTAAGTTTTAATTCCTTGAATCCTTATCAAGAAAACTGTACATTAACTTAGTCTTAAGATTACTAATTAATCATATTTTATCCCTATATACGATCTCTATTAGGTATTTAAATTCAGTTCTAGGTTCAAAAGACATTTCTTAACACCTCAAGAATCAACAATCAAGCCATAGGTGAGATAAAGCCACAACAATAATTACACATAGAATCAAATACTAACATAGAAATGGAAAGACATATATATTAACAACACAGAATACATAAGAAATCAATTTATTAAATTTAATCTCAATAATAGGTTTACTTCTCCATGGTGGAGAACTTAGAGTTTACAAAAATGAAGAGTTAAGGAAAGAAAAGGAAACTAAAGAGAATATGCAAGCCCTCTCCCAAGGTTCTTTGCAACTAATTCATGCTCAAATTGTGCCTCCTATTCGCATCTCCATCTCCATATTCGTAGCTCATCATCTTCTTCACCCTAAAAGTGAAAAATGTCTATGGATAAAGGAGGAGATCTAAGAAGGGAAGGGAAAACTTCCTAGCACTACTAACAACCTCTCCAAAGAATCCAAAGTATTTCTCCATTGTGCAAAATGAGGAAGGAGACAAAACCCTCATGAGAAGCATGAATAAATACAAATTTTTGACATCTCAACGTCAACACCTCCTGACGCCATATCCCAATGCTTTTTCATTATCGCCTAATGAGAGAGGTGGCACCCAACACCTATGTTGTGTTGCCCAACAAGTTGTAATCGTGCAACAATGTTTGTTTTCTAACTTTGTAGCACTGGGCGCGATTATAGTGGTGTCCAACACGAGTATTTGCCCCAAAGTCCTCCTTTTGTTGTTCCATTATGCTTCCTTGAACTCTTGCTTGTTATCCTCCACCATAATTGTTTCTTATTTACTTATTTCAAACAATCAAAATATATATTAGAGGTAAAACAAACACAAAATAACTAAAACATAAAACAATACAAAGACAAGATAAACTTGAAGATTAGGCAAGATAAAAGCTATAAAGAAGTTGATTTTATTCACAAAACTTAGCACACTTAAAAGGTAGAAAATAACATTATCAAAATCCCCTAGACCTAAAATCTTACTTGTCTTCAAGCGCAAGGTAACTTATTACAAGAAAAAAATGAATTACTTACTACAAGAAAAAATTTAATGACATACCGTCAACAACCATATATAAGGCTCAAAATTCATATATAACACTTGATTACATACAGCTTACATACGGACAAAAATCCGTATATAAAACTATCGTAGCTACGTTATATACGAATATATCCATATATAATTTATATACGAAAAAATTCATATATAAAATCCATATATAATTACATACAGAAAAATCCGTATGTAATTAAAAATGTAATTACATATGAAAAAATCTGTATGTAAAATTCGTATGGAATTAAAAATGTAATTATATTAAAAAAAATCCGTATATAACATTATGGTTTTATAAAAAAAAATTAAATTATCCTAATTTTCTATTCCTTTTGTCCATAAACTAACATGAACCAGTAGCTTGTATATGTCAAATTCAGTCATTTCTTATATTATATAATAAATCAAAAAACAATGATTATAATAACTTCTAGCTTTTCTAAGAAAACATATAATATAAAAAGAATCCTTATACAATAGGAGATATTCAAAGAAATTTAATGTGACTAGAAAGCTTAAAAAGACCATAAGTTTTCTTAATCTTGATATATGTGTGCACCCGCACCAACAAATTTGTTCTCGTGAAAGAATGAAATAAATTCCTTAAAATTTTGTTCTGTTGGTCGAAAATGTCCCCTGTGGCCAAACTGCATGTTGAAAGAAAGAAACATTTATATATAAATAATAACTATTCAATCAACTACTAAATATTACACATTAAAACGACATTGAAGGAACATTTATTGATAAAAGACTAACAAACCAATATATAAAAGAATCGGAACAATTACGTTTGAAGCCAGTGTTGTTAATCAAGTTATTGAGCTTTATTATCTTTTGATAAAGCCTTTCCAACCTGCAATGACAAAGAAAAGTTTAATCAAGTTCAATTCAGTATGAAAATTTTAACTAAAAGGTAAGAGCATGATAGTTATTGAAGGTATTAACAGTGAAAAAGGCCATGCAATAATGATAGTAGTAGTAGCCCCGTAAAAGTATAAAGTAAACTATACCAGGCACGTAGAAGGTAGAAAGCCCAAAATCAATTGATTTCAATACAACACTATCGCTTACATCTGCAAATAAGAAACTTTTCGATTTCAGGTCCCTGTGTATTACTCTGTGCTCATGACACACCTGCAAAATGTACTGAAAAAATGTTTATACTAATGGGAGATAAACAGAAATAAGATCGCAAGTTCTAATTTTAGCTTACAAGAAGAAAGAAAAAAAAAAAACAGGACAAAATAGTATGACACTTCTAGAAATCATGCTCTTCATAAAATACTCACATTCAAGTTCAACCATTCCCCACTCTGCGAAAGTGCATGCATGTTTGCACAAAAACTGAAGTGTTTGTTTATTTAAATTCATTATTTCTGCAAGAATAGTTTAGCTTTGCACCAATCCCTTTAACCCATTTTTAATTGAAACAAAGTTATAAATTTTAAAATAATAAACTTATGCATAATTCTTCTCATATATTATTTATTTTGATTTAATGTAAAACTTTAATTCTTACTTGACTTTATCATGCCTAAATATCATGACAAAATCGCTTTTAAATAAATAATTCACAATATAAATTAAATTATTGAAACCCACTTCTAATCAAAATCAATTCTACAGACTAGAACTTATCTAACCAAAAATGTTCTTCATTCAAATCATAATTAGGGATTTTCACTGCATCTGCATCCACTATACCAACTTGAGCAGATCTTATGCTGCGTTGAGTAATAGAGAAAAGGAAATTTTCTATAGAACAAAATGATCTTAATTAAGGAGAAAGATGTGAATAGAGATATACGGCAAAGATTTTCTCCAAACGAAACTCTAGTATTAGAATCATGAAACGTACTAAAAATAAGTGGTCATTGAAGTCTTCTTCATGAGTTGGATCCCCATTTCCCTATCAGCTCTATTTTTACCATCAAATTCAATTCCAACCACTAAAACAAATCAATCAATTGAAAGCTAATAGCAAAACATATATTCCCTGCAATTCACTTCATAATGTGTTGCATAAATGTTTTGCAGATCCTCATTACTTGACTCTAGAGTCTAACATGGCTCACTAGCTTTTTCATGTTTCAACAATTTCTCATTTTCAATTCAATCAAAAAAATCGAAAGAGTCTAACAACACCCTTATGTAATAGAAAAGCACAATAACCACTAGACAAAGAATAGTTAATGTGGAATTTACCTGATTAAAATTTCTCCCAAATTTCCAGTAAACTGTCCTTCAATGTACTCCTCAATGTTCGCTAGCTACAGAGAAAGTTTTAGATATTAAGAAATTAATTATATTTATCAACTAAAAAAGAGGCTGAAAATATAATTATTGTATGGGAACGAAAACACATCATAATTTAACTTAAATATATACTTGCAAGTTCATATACGAATCAACAGATACGAGATACTTTGAAAAAAAAAACACAATGAAGACATAGACAAAATGAAATTGAAGTAGTAATTGAGCACCTGAGGAATAAAAACCAAAACGAAGCGTTTAGTAGTGAAATAACAATAGATAAAACGATCCCTAAAAAAACAACATACCCTTGTACTCCATTCCCCACTTGAGTTTCACAATTACTGGTTTCCCAGTCAAATTATGCAAGAAAGGCTTGGGATTAACTGGAATAGTCTGCAAAACATGAGGTAAATCAGAAACTTTAACAGATTAGAAATTAAGAGACAATCAATCACACACTGTGATCTTCTATACTCAACCAACATTGGCTTAGAGGCAGAAGCAAAGGGAAAATTGAAATTACTCAGTTATGGAAATTTGGTTATGCGAATGAAATGCATGGAAGATGATAAGCGAGAGAGGGAGCAAAAAGAAGGTACTCACAACCATAATAGAATGTTTGCTATGTTCTCTACGAGAACCCAATCGCAAAAACCTGGTATTGTGAAGTAGAAGAGGGCAAACACTGCTACATAGGGTTTTGTTTCCTCGACGCGAATAGTGAACCTTGGCCAGGGTTTTCAACTCGTTTGGAACTCGGGTGAGGGTTTCGACAAATCAAACCATGGTTTCTTTGCTATAAACAAGGAAGAAGGAAGAAGAAAAAAGCAAGGTTATGATTGATTTTTGACTAACAGAGATATTTTCCAAATGGATGATGCAGCTATTAGGGTTGAAGGAGCACGAAAATTTCTAATCGTAGTGGACCTTCGTGATATGAGCGAAAGTGGTATGCCAAGAGTGAGAAAAGCAAGTGTATCAACTTAATCAAAACCTTATTTTATTTTTTAATTATTAATTAATTCAAAATGTAAAGTTTGTATGTAAATTTTTTTCCACTTATATATATATATATCCTTATATAAATCTTTTTGTCATTATATACGAAGAAATTCGTAATTTCATTTTCAATATCCGTATATAAAATCTGTATCTAATAGTTTATTTATTTATGGATCTAAATCTATATGTAATAATTCGTAAATAAATCGTATTTTTCTTGTAGAAAGATATCTACTCAACAAATGGTCAAACAATTAAGAACTAAAGCTACACAATCAATTAAGATAACATTCATGAATACTCTCCTTTCAAAACCAATTCAAAGAAAATGTATGTAACCTTGCAATTCCTTAACTACGGTGTTCACTGTTTTTATTGATCAACCAAAGGATCCAATCCTCATTACAAAAAGTGTTTCACTTAAATATACTAGTGTGTAGGACTGTTTGTTATTATCTCTTCTACCACTAATGCACATAATTTGATTTTGCTTTTATTTCAAGAACCAAAAATTTTCACAAATATGCAAACATCAACAAAGACTTTATTTAGTGAATTGCGACCAGGTTACGAAGGGAATTGGTGTTTTTAGGTAGCATAAATAAATAAAAAAAGAAAGCAATCACATCAAATTATCAATCTTATCATTTTACTTTTTTTTTCTATTTGAAAACTAGATTATAACCAAAAATCATCTTATAGTCACATTTTATTTCATTTTTTTCTTTGTGGATTATATATTTACAAGAGTGCACCACATCAACAACAACTAATTTTAATGTATTCCTCATAGTTTTCCCACACTTGAATCACACTAATGATCATGAATTTTTATTCTCCCCTTTAATGTGAGGTGATCAATTATTTTCAACAACATTCAAAAGCCCAAAGATGAAAGAAGACTTATTTCAATGCTCAATAATACATTAGTGCAGTCAGGAGAAACGACAACAGTTATTTTCGCTAATAGACAGCAGTTTCTAAACCGATGCATATTCAGGCGAGATAAAAAATAGTAGACTTTATGCCTCGGTTCTAAACCGAGATATAAAATGATAGGATTTTGTCTTGGTTCAAAATTAACCGAAATAGTAACATTTTTATTTTTTTAAATATTTTTTTTAGCATGACTTTATGCCTCGGTTGAAGCCTGAACCGAGAATAGGGTTTTTTTTTTCTTCTTTAGCCAACCTTTATGCCTCGTTTCTTCTGGGATTGATTTGTTTTCATTTCAGCACCTGTACTTTTCCCCGCAACTGTTACCACCCTTATGTCATTGGCCTTATTAGAACCCAACAACTCTATGCGAATACCTTTGTTTTTGTTTTCTATGCTTCTCATTTGTTCTGCGGTCTAAGATGGCAGATGTGACTATGGTGGAGAGTACAAGGACGCCAAGCGGGGCCATGGACGAATTGGGATTTCCTTGGTCATGGAGTTTGGAATGTAAATTCTCTACTCAAGACAAAGAGAGAAAATGATAATGTAAATGAGGAGCTTCTTTGATCTGACAACCTTATTTATAGAAGCCACGATAAACTCCAAAACCAAGTGGTTTGCAGTAGATTAGTTTTGCATGTGGCACTTCCAGCCGAGAAACTATGTTAGTAAGTATCACGTAAGTAATGCTCCTAGAATTTGCTTTTGAAAACACCAGTGATAAAAATAGATAAAATAACTGAAATAAAAGTCTCGTTTCCATTACTGATAAAAAAATAGATAAAAATGTTTAATTGAAACGTGAAAATAATAGAAAAAAATAGAGATTAAATACAACGACGTTCTTATGGGAGAAGCGCTGCAACGCGTTCTTGTGGGAGAAGTTGGAGTCGGTGGGCCGAGAGACGAGCAGACCACGCAACGCAGAGATCGAATCCAAGTCCTTTTGTGCGGAGAAACTCTTCCTACTCCTTGTTCAAGGTTTTTCCCTGGGAGAGGGACTCTTCCATGGCGTTCATCTTCTTGCGGAAGGCGCGGATGCGCTTGTTGATTAGGCTCATCACATGGCCATCGGCGATGTCGGGGCTTGCGGTGGTCGCCATTTGCAACCAAGCACCTCCTGCAGTTGGTCTACTGGTCTTCTGCTCGAACCGAGGTAGCACAATGCAGCCGGGAGGGAGGGTTGTTCAACGGTGGAGAGAGAAAGAGAAGGTTGGGTTGGGTTTGCTGTGAGCAATACGGCGCTGTGTGCGAGTGAATGTGTACTTTGGGTATGGTAGAGTTTATAAGGAGAGAGCTTTGAGTACTCTATGATTCTGGGGTTTCGATTTTGTGTGTAGAACATTGGGAGCAACGTTAGGGTAAAAATTTTGAACAGAAATTTTGAACCTTCCACACCGGTTCTTCGACAACCCAATGCTATGCTCCTCTAAAAAAATAAAAATAAATTCTGAAATGGCTGTTTTCATAAGGGTCCGTTATTTGGACAATCATGTTTTGACACACTTTTTGACAACAGTTGTCAATGTGCAATTGGTATGTTTTTTTTTCAAAAAATCTGGTTGAAAAAATAATATGGTTCCAAAAATTTTGCGTTCCAATTATGCCCTTTTCCTCTTTCATTACATTTTCTCTCTCAGATTTCGTCTTTCTCAGATTTCGTCTCTCACATTTTGACATCTCCTGCGTTTTCCTTCTCTGGTTCGTTCTCATTTTCCTTCTCTGGTTCGTTCTCGCATTTTGTTTTCGTTGTCCTTGTTCGAAATGGGAAGTTCCGGACAACAACGTGATTGGAGCAAGGTAAATGCGTTCTTCGACCATTTTCTTGTCGGTTTGGGTATTGGGTTTTGTGTTTGGTGTCGGTTTCCGTTGATGTTGTGGTTTGGGTATAGGGTTTTTCGTTTGTGTGTTGGATTTCTTGTGGGTTCTTCGACCACTTTTGGTTTTTTGGTTATTTCCTTTAGTGTTTACCATTGTGTTGTTTTCTATATGCAGTCGACCGTTCGTCATTTCCTTTTGGTTATTTCCTTTGGATGGAACGTCGAACATCGCAGAAGGTGGAATTGCGAAGAACACACCGGGTGGAATGTCAAACAACCAATCACATTTGAAGACGTATGTCAGAATTGGATCAAGAAGGCGTTACAAGAGCCAAGCACTTAAGACACCATACACCGGAAATGCAGGACCTAGAAAGAAAAATGAGTGATTATTGTATTGGTTTTAGAATAGGACAAGAACTTGATTGATGTTGTAATGAAACCTATTTGGTTGAATATATAGAAGATGCATGTTTAGTTCCATGTATTTATCTAATTCATAATTGCAATTTAAATGTCTATGTTATTCAAGTGCTTTATAAATTGATTTGGAAGTGATAATGTTTGTGAGACAAGAATGAATTAATGTTTGTGTTTTTGAGTGAGGATTGGGTTGAAGCTAATGTTTTAGGTCCCCCATGATGGAGGGAGAGAGCACCCATGTTTAGATTATTGAATCCAGTGAAGTTGTGCTATGTATGCTGCAAAAATCTGCCTTATAATCGATTACAAATAGGATGTAATCGATTATGCGTGTCTAATTTACATATTGGACATCTTGTTGAACTAAGGGAGCCACTAGTGATAACGCAGGAGATCACAGTTGAGTAGTATTGTGTTTTGACCCAAATCCAGTACTTTTAATTTTAATTTGATGTTGTTGAGTGAGGATATGCTTGAAGCTAATGTTTTGGGTCCCCCATCATTGAGGGAGAGAGCACCCATGTTGAGATTATTCACAGAAGTGAAGTTGTGCTATGTATGCTGCAAAAATCTGCCTTGTAATCGATTACAAATAGGATGTAATCGATTATGCGTGTCTGATTTACATATTGGACATCCAGTTGAACTGAGGGAGCCACTAGTGATAACGCAGGGGACCACAACAGAATAACATTGTGTTTTTACCCAAATCTAGTACTTTTAATTGTAATTTGATGTTGTTGAGAGAGGATATACTTGAAGCTAATGTTTTGGGTCCCCCATCATTGAGGGAGAGAGCACCCATGTTGAGATTATTCACAAAAGTGAAGTTGTGCTATGTATGCTGCAAAAATCTTCCTTGTAATCGATTTCAAATAGGATGTAATTGATTACGCGTGTCTGTTTTACATATTGGACATTCTGTTGAACTGAGGGAGCCACCCGTGATAACGCAGGGGACCACAACAGAGTGGTATTGCACATAAACAAACCTTGACATCATTCATCAATCAACAAACATTTGTACATTGCACATAGACAACCTTGAAATCAATATTTGTACAATTTCTTCATATATATCAAAATTAAAGTTTCTTCATATACATTATTGTATCTTTCAATGTGTACATAAACCAATTGGTAGAAATCCATATTCGTATCAAAACAAACTACACTACACTACATTTTTACACTGGAGAACTATCCTACAACAATCCATACACCTCTAGAGCATCCAGTAGTCTTATGTTCTCGTCGTCCTGGATCCAATCACGTACGTATTGCTTTCTAATTGCAAGTAATTCTTCCTGAAATGAAAATATTCCAATTGTAAGACTTTTGAAGGCATGTTAGCAACAATCTTAGACTTCCTAGGAAAGAAAAAAACAACCAAACACACAAATATATACAACCTACACACAACATCAACGTCTATGTTTTCGTCCAACACAATGACATTAAACATGTCAACCAAATCCTTTAAAGTTGTGCTTTTTTTATTAAACATTTCTCCAACCAAACCAATTATACATTCATCAAAGGAGATTTCTAAACCACTTATGTCTAAACCAGTGGTCATGAAAACATCCAAAACTGTAAATGGAACCAATTTATGACTGACCCTAAAGCTAACATCATGCCCGACCCACCTACATACCATAACCTTCAATAACTCACAGTTAACCTCCAAAGCCTCACGTAGGTCCAAACATCACCTAAATGGTGTCATCGCAATTCGTTGTACATGGACATCTCTCAACAAATGATTCATTTCAACAATGGTTGATGAATCCATAGAGATTCGAACCCGTCACTACAAAAGATTACGAAAACATTGTTATTACTTACCAAAAAAATGCGACTATATAAAAGACCAAAACTTTAACTCACCTTTGGATTTTGGGACGCCATTGCAAGTGTACTTATTTCATACAAAAAAACCATTGGCGGAGAAAACGGTTAGGGTTCACAAAAAACACAAACAAAAAAATCTAAAAAAAAAAGAGTAGGTTCGACATCTTTTACTTACCAAGACAAGCGAGACAATGCGACACCGGAAGAGACCCAATGGGAGAAACGAGGCGAATGGGAGAGTTCAATCGAATGGGAGAGACGGGAAAGTGAACGGGAAAGTGAACCAGAGAAGTTTCGGTGAGATGAAGTGATTCCAGACGATGGCAATGGGAGAGACGAGGCGAATGGGAGAGTTCAAGCGAATGGGAGACACGGGAAAGTGAAGGGGAAAGTGAATCAGAGAAGAAAATGGTGTATGGATTTCCAATTATACCTTCCTCAGATTTTTTAAAAACGTTTGTGAAATGATGCAATAGTTTGACGCCACGTGGCAGGTGTCAAATTTGTGTCAAAAAAATGGTGTCAACAGAACATTTTCCTTTTCATAATATGCTCTATATGCTTCGATTCTCATTGAACCGAGGCATATAAGTTCGTCAAAACTACAAAATTGCCACCGCATTCTGATAGGCTTCGGTTTTCCTTAGATCGAAGCCTATTGGGCGAGTTAAAAAACATATTTTTTACTAGTAATAGATTAATAATTCAAAGTAGTAAAATAATAACAGTGATAATATACAATTCATAAATATATTAATAGTTGACTTAGATGTACACATTTAATTAAATAAATAATAAAAATTTAAAATTATCCACATACATTTAAGAACTTTGCAATTCTTATTCTTCATTAATACGGAGGATTAATCTACTTCGATCAAATTAAATATACACTAGTGTAGAAATAGCATTTAACGTCACGCGCTTAACGTCTAACGAAAGGAAATTCAACATAAAAAATAACCAGTGACAGTTTGGTAAATAAAATGTCATTTTAGAAGTTGGTTAAATGGGTCCCCGACGTTAAATAAGGTATAGACGTCGGCTCCCACAGGGCCAGACGTCGGATCTCCCAAGGTCAGACGTCAAATGGTTTGCATCTATAACTGAAAAGTCACTAATTTATTACCTTTAGATGTCGGCTACAGGTCCTCCGACGTCTAATAAGGTATAAACGTCAAAAATGTCCGAAAATATCTCATTTCAAGCGCCAATATTAATTTTTTACGACTTAGACATCGGCTCCCCTCCCCACAGACGTCAAAAAGGTGTGAAATTACCACATTTTGGGCACCAATATTAATTTCTTTTACCACTTAGACATCGGCTAGGAAGGGGGGCCGACGTCAAATACCCTGCATTTCACCCATTCCAGAACGCGAGCACTAGTTACGCGTTTTCTCTCTCGCTGCGTTCAACCTTTTCCTTTGCTTTCTCTCGTTCACCATTAACGTTCAGGTAAGTTTTCTTCTACTTTGCATCGTTTAAAATCATTTTGCATTGATTATATTACGTTTGGAACCATTATCTTTCATTTGCACCGATTAAAATTCGTTTTCATTGGCTTTTGGTACAGTTCTTGGGCGCGTTCTAGAACAACTGTTACGACCATTTTCGTTAATGTGTGTGTTTTTCTCCTCACCCTCACTACGACACTTGTCTACTCCCTCACCTTCACGGTTAGTTTCATTTTTGGGTTTTTATGTATATTAGTTGTTTCATTTTCATTGATTGTTGCACTTTTCATTGGTTGTTACTATTTCTAAAATTCTGAAAATTTTTGTGGTGTATTCTTGTATTGTATATTAATTTTTCATGGTTTCAATGGAAGAAAATATTGGCAATTTTTTTTTTTTTAAAAAAAACCTATAAATTGACGTCTGTTGTAAGAACAATAGACGTCAATTAACGTCTGTTATAAATGCAATAAACGTTAATTGACGTTTGTTTAAAGATAACAAACGTCAATTTAACGTGTCCTCCTATGACGTCGAACATTTAT
This sequence comes from Vigna reflexopilosa, assembly GCA_027742785.1. Classification (NCBI taxonomy): domain Eukaryota; kingdom Viridiplantae; phylum Streptophyta; class Magnoliopsida; order Fabales; family Fabaceae; genus Vigna; species Vigna reflexopilosa. Next base: position 6,470,314 of record CM050917.1, read on the forward strand.
CATACGTCAAAAAGTCTAAAATAACATATGTTAAAAGCTATTTTTGTGTTACTGACATAAAAGAATCTAATTTTCTCTTACATCAAATTTTACATAATAATATAATAATAACTAATTTAATTTTTAAAAATAATTAAACATGGATTAAGGATTAAATTAATATTTTAATTATTTTTAGGATGGGATTAATATTTAAACATATAAATAAATATACTCAATTAATTATATGTAATGATGGACATTGTAGGTGCCACTATATTTACCCATGATTAACTCCCAAGCTCAAAAATTCAGTTTTGTATACTAAGCTTTTTCTAAATGATTTTTCCAATATTTTCATGATAAATATTGTTGACAACTTCTTGGTTTTCATTTTTGCCAACCTGATTGCGACATCTTGATGTAACCTTTTCAAAGATCCTATAACGATATTATATATTATGCTTTGTCTTGGTAATTAGTTCAAATAAGTACATCGTATCCATATCATTTATCTCTAATTAAGGTTTTAACCAAGTATGTTTGGTTATGAAGAACAATTATACAAGTCGCTAGTGAGGTGCTGTGATTAAAATTACTTTTCTCAAGGAACACATTGTATTAATATGGAGGAGACTCACTCATGATATGAGAAAAAGATTGTTAAGAACTCAAGTATTAATTTAAGTTTCGAATTGAGTAAAATTTATAAAGTTGAACAACATATAATGAATAATACCCATAAATCCATTTCCTTCATTACAAGAAAACACTAATTCCTAACAAATACAATCCATTAGTAAGAGCAAAAATTTGTTGATAATTTGAGTTTACTGACAAATCACTAATGACAAAATCTATTGGTAAAATGATATCAATAAATTTTATCGACGATATGTCAATAATTCGAGTTTACTAACAAATCAACAATGACTAAAAATGTATCGATAAAATGATCGTGGATAAATTTTATCGACGAATTGTAAAATCTGTCAATAATTACTAATGATGCAAATTCGTCGATAATTATTGATATATTATGGTCGTCATTAAAATTCATTGATAAATGTCATAATTTTCTCTTTTTCTTTTTTTTTTTTCTTTTCTTCATGCTCTCCTACTCATCCTCCTTACCCTCCACTGCCACCACCACTATCATTGCATCAACCATCACCATCTCCTCCCCCTCCTTCTGCATCTCATATTGTCTTTCTCTTTCACTTCCCCCCTCCGCCATTATTGTTGTGTCATTGTCACACCTTCATATTTTTTGGTTGTGTTGTGGTCGTTGGCTTGGACTTCTGTTCCTCCTCATCATCTTTTTCTTTTTCTTATCTTCTGTTTTTCACTCATCTTCTATTAATATATAAAAAAATATCATCAGATTTGGTGGGAAATTTTATGTTCATTTGATTGCTGAATTTAACTTCATAAAAATCTATTAGTAATAAAAATAAATTACCACTGTCAAATTAGTTGGTAATATAAATTTTAATTTATTGATAAATTTTACCAACTAATTAATATATATTTTCTTGATAATTCAAATTCTAAAATTGATCAATAAAATTCATCAATAAATTTGGTTTTATAAAAATTCTTATAATGCTTAAAATTTTTAGTTGAATGTAAGGTGAAACTTTTATGTAAATTTAAATAAGTTTCATCATTGTTAAATCTTCTCAATGTAATGTATATATCCTCTTGAAAGACTCATGATTCAATATAGGAATTTACTATAACAAGAAAACCAAAATCCACGAACAAAACAATTCACTAAAAAATACAAATAAGAGAAATAAGGGAAAGAAAAAAAAAACTTTAAAATCATTAGTTATTGTGGCCTTAGCTTCATGATACACATATTTTGTATACATTTTATAATTTTATTCTACATTTAAAAACACTTCTAATATGTTTTATTTTCATTTTTCAAATTATTTTCTTTTAATAGTAATAGATTAAGTTTAATGTACATATATTTTGATTTTTATACTTTTATATAATTTGACCTTTGTTTATTGTTTTGTCATGATTTCTTTTTCGTTGGTATCACATTCAGTTTAGTCCAATTTAATTGTATTTTACATTTATGGGACTTTAAAATAGACATATCATTTACTGGATTTGGAATCTTTTTACATTTTCTATTTTTTTATGAGATAGATTTTCTATTTTTAGCTTAGACTTTTTATAACTGGACTTATGGACCTTATTACATCCTATTAGATCCATGTTTAATCTCAATTATATATATAATTTGTTTAATTTTTAAGTTTCAAAAGTTATTTCTTCGTCTCCTTTTTTCTTATGTTTGGAATTTCCTCTGTCTTTTTCTCTCATTTCTGTTTACTGTTTTTCATACACATAATTAATTCCTAGGATCAATTCATAAAATCAAGATCAGATAATCCAAATTAAGTTTTGCACTAATGGTTTAATGCTTTGAGTTTGTTCTTTTCTATAATTTTAGATTTGCACTTTATGATTATAATTTGTGTTTTTTTATTTTAAAATTAAATTAGAAATTGATTGAATCATGATTTGATAATTAATACATATAATATTATATAATATTTTTGTTTGATTTGTATGATTAAATTGATAAATTAAGTCAATTAATTATTCAAACTTGATATGAATCTTCATAAATATGTGATAAGAGGAATCTTTTACTTCTTGAATATGTGAATTCACTTTTCATCTTCTTCTATTTTGCTTAAAAAATCCTCACATTAATTTGTATAAAAGTTTGAAAAACTGAATGCAAGCAATATGTATTTTGTTATAATTAACTAGATATATTACAAATTTTAGAAAAAAAAAAGAGTAGAATTTGATTTCAAAAATGACATTGAATAATCTACCCATCTAGATACATAATGAACAACTAGTATGTATGATATTAGAGTAACAAAAGAACCTATAAAGTTTACATAGCAAACAAAGAAAAACCTCATAAAATATAATATGAGTTTACAACATAAGCAGCTAAGTATTTTGCAATACCCATAGACCATAAATGTAAATTAAAAAAGAAAAATAATACCAAAATGAAATATAAAATCTTCTCCTATACTTGAAACATACAAATGTTCAATGAAAAAGTATTCGTAATGCAAGATAAAATATATATATATATATATATATATATATATATATATATATATATATATATATAGCATCTAACTTAATGTAGCCATTTCACAAACTTTTATTTTCTTTAGTTTTATATAACACAATTTACCTTTTAAACTATTCACAATTGTAATATATTTACCCTTTTTAATTGCACTAAATAATGAAAGCATATATTTTTTAAGAGTAAGAATTGAAAGTTCAACAGGTTGCTGGATATGATAAGTGGAAACTTGTGATCCGTACGTATTTGGATATATAGGAATACGTTATGCTCAATTAAAGGCTTCAATTATAAGAAATATGGTTATTGAGTGGATGGTAATGGAATCATAGTTTGTTAAAAATTATTGTAGTCACCAACTGGGAAAAAGGGACTTTCTTCTTTGTACAAAATGTCATGATGCTTGCATTATTTGGAGGATTATGATCATTAGACTTCTTAAATTAGTTCATTTAATAGGATTTGATTCTAGTTCACATATGAGGTCAAAAAAATTCAAAGGACTAAAAATATTTTTTATTAAAAAAAGTCTACAAGATCAAATGTCCATAAAATTTTATAAGTTAAGGTTAGTCCATGAGTCTTCTTTTAATATGTCTATTTTATTCCTAAAAATATTCAAAAAAATTTTCTATTAAGTTAACAAATTAGTTTAATTACTGTTCTAACTTAATCATATATACTAGTCATGTGTTATTGAATCAAATTAGAAAATTATATTAAGATTAAGTTTTTTATTCTTAATTTTATAAAATTGTATGTATTTTTATTCAGTTTTGATATAAAAAATATTTATATTATATTAGCATTGTTTTATAAAAACAATAACTTATTTGATATTTTTATGGATGGATTCTTTTGAGAAAAAAATATTTTTTTTAAACTAAAACATGCTTACTATATTTTAGATATCAAAACTAAAAATAAGTTAAAACTTATTTATATATAACCTTTTTTAAATAGTCTATCAAAATAAATTCATAAAAACTTTGATGAAAGAATTAAAAGAAAGTGTACTTTTACAATTATATTCAAATATAAATAATTTTTGAACTTATAAAAAATACTTATTTTAAATATTTTTTTCTTTCAAAATCACCTTATTTTTAAGCTTAAACAAACTCAACATATATTATATTTTCAACTTTTCTTAATAATGAAATTATGTATCTAAAATATGATTACAATTAAAAAATATTTTGAATAGCTTTTTATAAAACCAATATTTATAGATTTATATTTAAAGAAAAAAGGGTATTAGAAAAATATCATGCGAAACTTGGAAACTATTGAAAGGAGAATACAAAATAAATGAAAGGAATAATTGAAAATACATTAAAAATGAATTAATTTAAGTTTGAGGGGTCAATCCTATTTTAATCCTATTCCAACCCATTATGTGGGGTTTTGGGGACTTGGGGCTTTTAAAAGGCCTCTTATTAAATGGGCTAAAGAAGAGTGTTATTCCTTTCAGCACCACACATTGCTACCTACACCTCTTCATTCCTCTTTTGCCCATGTAAAATATTTAATTTGTGGTGGTTAAAATGTATTTACTTTCATCAACATTCACTCACTTTATTAATGCATCCCCACATCCAAGCACTCCCGTGGAAATCAGATTTCTCTTGCTTCTTCTCTCCTTTAACTGTGCTATTGTGGTGGTTAAGTAGTGGTGTCAAGTAGAAGGTTCCCAAGTGTGAATACAAAGTTCAATACCCTTAAATGGATATGAGGTATCCGTAGAACACTTAAACGAATCTCGGAATATAAACAGATGTCAATATCCGTAGACGAATTTCGAGATTCGTTTAAGTGTTCTACGGATACCCCATATCTGTTGCCACCTTTCGCGTTTCTCTTCTTCATTTAACACATAACAGAGGCACATAGCAACATCCAACGCATGCACAACACCCAACACACAGACAACACATGTTCACAAAGAAACTTGACGGAAATGGGAAATTGGGGAAAGAGGAAGAGGAGAATAAGAGAGGAAGAGAGAAAGTAAGAGTGTGGAGGTGGGGGTGTGGTATGCGATTGAGTGAATAAGAGAGTAAAAAGTTAGGGTTTTAAGAAAAAGTTAAAAAAAGGTAAAGGGTAAAAGTAAATACGGTATTTCTGGAATTAAAAAAAGGTTGAAGAGATGTAGGGAACAGTGTATGGTGATGAAGGGAGTAACTCTCCCTAGAAAAATAGGATTTAGTTTTAGAATGAATGAGAGTCGGTCCATGGGCTAAAGACTTAAATGAAAACTCTAATGATCATTACCATTTTCAATTAAATTAAAATAGTTGACCAATGTAAGTATAAATAGGTTTAGTTAATCCAAAGTCAATTAAAATATTAGTTAATCCAATGAATTTAATTAGAATATTAGTAAATTAGAATTTCAAAGCATTTATTGAAAACATAAAATATAATGAATAGTAGGTGGATTTTTTAATTCATTCATAATTGAATTCTTCATTAATTCACTACAAAAAACAATGTTATTTAGCGGAGGTTTTTTTCGATTTGCGGGAGTTTTCACCCTTCTCAAAGTAATTTCTGAGAGTTTTTAAAACTCTCGCAGTTTGAGTCGTCATAATCTATATGTGGGAGTTTTCTGCAACCCCTAGTATCACATTCAATTTGCGGAGGTTTTTCTGCGGAAGATAAAAACCTCCTCGTTGTTATTATTTTGTGAGAGTTTTTAACCTCCTTTATTTTCAACTATTTGATCACAAAAAATACTAATATTTTTTATACTATTTTTAAGGATTAATATATGCTATTCAATTTGACAATTATACTGTAAAAATTGTAACTTTTCTCATTTGTATTTTGTATTTTGAGATTTATTACTTTATTTTGCTAACATTATTTAATTTATGTCACCATTTGAAGTGTTTATATTTTTAGGTCAAAAATATTTATTTGTAACAATATTAAAACATTAATGTAAAAAAGACATCACAAATTCATACAATTCCATTGTCAAAATCATCACACTAACATAATCAATTTAAAATAAAACTCATCCTTACAACTTAATCAATAAGTACTCAAAATTCAAAATAAACTAGATATAATTTTATCCTAAAAAAATCACAAACTCTCTAAATATTACTTCCAGTCTTGTATTGTACGCAAAAGAAACTCATACTTATTTCCATCATAATAAAATAAAAAATTAATAAAATAAACCGTGATATATTATCATAACTATAAAAATTCAGAATTTTCTAAACTCAATTAGATGTGTGCTTACAATAATTATAGAATATCAAACATAGTAATTACATGTATATCAAGCATAATAATTACTTTGAATCAAACTCACCTCAATTTCTTGTACAGGCATATAAAAAGTCATTGTTAAAGCTCTAAATATTAAAGCAAATGCTACGTTATAACTCTAATTTAAAACGTATAGCATAAAACAATACTTTAAAATGCTAACCTGGATATTTATGCTTGGTTGAAACCCTTTTTCATTACCTGAAACTAATGAAATATGTTAATACGTAATTATAACAAATTACAATAACTTAATTATATGATTTACATTCCAGCCGTCACCAATTAATGATTGTTAATGTGTGGTTCTAATTTTTTTAAATCATTTAAAAACCTTTTACCTTGTTCAATTTCTTGAACAATTTCCTGGAACCAGAATATGAATCACCATCAATGTAAACTTCCTTTGACAAAAATTTTGGATGATCAATTAACCACTGCAAACAATTAAGCATGATTGTGATTGACTAACAAATGTATTCTAAAATAAAGAAATAAAATTTGGATGAATACCTTCCTCAAAAATTGATGGGCTTGACCAGCTAACAACTTATCACTACTTTGAGCAGCAAGTTCTGTTCTGGCATAAGTAAAGCCTGTGAAAAAAAGCCAAGTCTACATATATAATGCTACTAACCTATGAAGAGGACAAAAATCCGTAAGAAAGACTGAATTTGAAAGCAGAAAATATATTATTCCTTTTTTAAAATGAAAGTAAATTAAAATGAAACTCATAATTACAACTTAATCAATAATTATTCAAATTTCATGATATTTATACATATAGTTTTATCCTAAAATATATCATATACTTCATAAAATAAACTTTTACTTCCTAAATGTTGCTCCAGTAAATCTCCTTTTGAATGTGTTGCCAAAGATTTCCATAAACCTCATTGGTACTGGTCAACAAGAACCTCACACCCACTCTCTTAGCAAGCCCAAGCATGTTCAAGGTCCCCACCACATTGGTCTTGTAGACACAATTAAGAACTCCAATTTCCGTAACAATGGTTAGATCCTGAAAAAAAACTTAAATGCTAAAACAAAAATAAATAAAAAATAAGAAAGGATATGATAGTCTTGACGGGATTGAAATTGTAATGGACAAGGGAAGCAGGACAAGCAAGATGGTAGATCTGATCCACCTCCAGCAGTAGAGGTTCCATGACATCGTGCTGCATGACATTCTCCTTCCTTCCAGTAAAGAAATTGTCCACCACGATAACATTGTCCCCTCACGCTATCAACTTATCCACCAGGTGCAATGCTACGAACCCCATGCCACCTATCACGACGATCTGAAGTTCTTTCTGTTTAATCCCCAGAGGCACCTTTCCCACCAAATGCACCATGGTCGCGACGCCATGGTGGTACGCAAGAAGCTTGGACTTGCACTCGAAGTACGAGATCGGGAGTGGTTGGATGTGGGCGAGGAGGTGGAAGAGGAGGGGACGAGTGTGAAGAAGATAGTGGCGATGACGATTCCGAGGACGACGAAGAGAGTCGCTGCTCACACAGCATGTAGTGAATCGGGCGAGTGACGACGAGCAGGCGTCAACGACAGGCTAGGCCTCATGCCCTCTTAAAATCAGTTCTGAGCCCATTCCTATTTTGTTCTGAATCAATTATGAAACCCTAGTATCACATCAATAAAAAGAGAAAAGAAATATAAAGTGAACCAACTTATGAACCTGATTCTCGTTCCAACATATGACTGGGAGCTCCGTCGTCTGCTAGTACACACAACCGTCGCTTTGTCTGCCTAGGGTTCTATGACTGCAAATCTGAAAGAGAAATGGAAGATGAACAATAGAAAGAAAAAAATGAAACAAATGAATGAAAAAAGAAAATGAAAGAATGGAGAAAGAAAGAAGACGAACGAGGAGAACGATAGCTTTGAGAGGGACGAAGGTCTAGCAGTGTGAAATTTTGAGAGAAGAGGTTTGGGGGGAAAGATGGAGAGTCAAAAAAAATTGGAAGGATACATTTACGCACATATGACTGAAAATAAAATTTAAGTGTAACATTTTGGAGGGAAAAAACTTTACGGTGAAATTTTAAGAGTGAAAAAATGTAAAAAAATGTATTATTATTTGAAGAGGTTATAAACTCCTTCAAAATATCATTAAAACCCCATTATTATTGTCACTTAGATAGTCCCGTGTAATCATCTCAAATGATGTCAATTTGAGGGAGTTGTTTATAACTCCTGCAAAATAACCTCCTTTAAATAACATTTATTTTGTAGTGATTATAGTATGATTATCATTCATATTAAAATTTTAAATATAATTAAATTAATCAAACAAATATGAATCAATATATTAAATATCCCACACATCCCTAAACATCTATAATTTCTAGAGCTGTCAAAATGGGTCACAACCCGCGAGCCAATCCGATCAGTCACAGGTTCGGGCCGGGTTGGGTTTGAAAAAATTGTATTTTTTTATGCGGGTCAGATTTCAACCCGGCTCATTTAAACTCGGCTCATGCGGGTTGAATCCGTGATGGGCCGAGTTGACCCACTAACCCGCTTACCTAATTTTATTTTATTAAAATTTAATTTTAATTTTATAAAAAAATATTTATTATTTTTTTTTGCTTGAAAAAATTATTTAAGTTTCATATTTTCAAAATTAATTACACATGTTGGGAGTGGAATTTGTTTAGATTTGAATTATAGAAAGTTTGTAATTTTTTTATTTTAAAAAAATTGTAATTAAGTAGGCTAGTGAGCCAACCCGTTTACCCACCAACCTGTGGTGGGTCGAGCCGGGTTCGAATTTTTCTGGCTCACTAATAAATGAGCCGGATTGGGTTGGCTCACTAAGTGACCAACCCGTGGTGGGCCAGTCCGGGTCGAGCCGAGTTACCCTTTTTTACAGCTCTAATAATTTCTATTATCTTACCAGAATTAAACAAACAAACAAGACTTCCAATTAAAGAACCAATTTGAAATATCAACAAGCGTTCAAAAATAGTCTCAAAGAAAAAAATTGAATTAAAAAGAACAGACAATGTAGGCTCATGTTGTTACCAAAATTGAAGAAGAAACTTGAATTGCACAAAACCACACGTTTCACTATGAAATCAAAAGAGAAATAGAAGAAAAAAAATAAACAAAACAAAAATATGAAAATAGAAAAGTATGTTAGCAAAATGACAAAGATGAAGTTTTGATGATGTCCAAATCAAGTCAATTCTTTGAAGATTTGTTTTTGTTATAAAAAACTTTTGTAATAATTGTAGTTTATTGTCTAGGACTTAGATTTTCATTGGTTTTGATTCCATGTACTTTCATACTTTGTAATTGATGTTAAGAGTCAAAATCGCACGGTTTTAATCGATTAAAACTAGTATTAATCGATTAAAACAAGTAAAAGCTGAAAACTCAACTTTTTCTGTTTTAATAGATTAAAATACATTTTAATCTATTAGCTAATCGATTAAAATACATTTTAATCGATTAAAGCTGACCGTTGGAGTTTTCTGCTTTTGAAAACTAGTCGTTGCACTTATTTTAATCGATTAACAGTAATATTAATCGATTAAAAGTGTTAAATGACCAGTTACGAAGAATGGAAGAGTATTTGCTTGAGTCTATATATAGGCTCCCTTTATCCATCATCAAAACTCTTCCCTTGCGCTAAAATATTCAGAACTTGTTGAGAATTGTGTGTTCTTGCTTAGCTAAGGAAACTTTTGTCTGTGGTGTTGGTGTATTGCTACTACGGTGACGAAGGAATAACTGATTCATCCTTGGTGCGTCTGAGGAGGTGTGTGGAAGAGGATCATCCTTCGTGAAGTATTCGGAGGAGGTGTTTCATTCTTCGTGAAGTATTCGGAGGAGGTGTCTCATCCTTTGTGAAGACTCAAAGAAGGTGCAGGTTCATCTCTTGTGGTATCAAGAGAGGTGGTTTCTAAACTCTTACAAATTGTTTCTTTGTGAATGTAGTTTGTAATTGTTTTGTGATTAGTGAACTGTCTATCTTGATTTGAGATAAGCAACTGGATGTAAGATTGGTAAAATCCGAACCAGTATAAAAATCATTTGTGCAAATTTCTCTCAACATTACTCTTTTATTTATATTTATTATTTGCGTAGTAAGATAAATTGAGTAGAAATTAAAAGGCACACATTTGTTTTAAAAAAAAACCCTCTTAGTTTGTTATTCCACGCTAATCATTCCGCTGCAGCCGCTCTGACAAAGTAGTAAAGTAGATATAAAGCATTGTCTTTTTTGTATGTTCACCGTCAAGCATTTATGTAGATCTTTGAATGGATGATGAGTATAACTATAAACCAGTTAACAATTCATTTTGAATAATCTACATGCATATCTTCATCTTTTTGACATAAGATGCTTTATATGGAAAGTTCTCATAACAAATCAAACAATATTGCAGATATGACAATAAATCATAGTTGAGCATAATGGTTTGTTCCCTAAATTTATTTACATGAATTTTAGTTGGACCTTCAAACTCCCTCACTGTTGGACCTTCCACTATCAATTAATGTCGTCGACAGTAATATCGGTCTCCATTGGAGGCATCATTGTTATGTAACCACACTTTTTTCTAAAGTGCATAAAACACATGTTAAAACATTTAGGGGATATGTATGCATTAAAAAATATAAGTCACTTATCATCGAAACTCATAACACATAGATGATCCTTCATATTGCCCAATGAAGCTCAACATACTAGACCATCTAGTGTTTATCAGGGCTAAAATCCATTTTTAATCAATAATTTTAGTTGAGGTTCAAATAATCCCAACTCAGAAAGTTCTTATTAAAATAGTGGACTTAATCTCAAATACATTCTAAGGAAGTTAAAATGAGATCTTACCAAAGTCACCAACAAAGCAATATAAAATGTTTTATGATGATTGTAGAAAAAACAATAAAATTTGATGATTGTAGAATACAAAAATATTTATCGATAATAGTCTATCAATAAAATTTGTTAATAAATTAAATTTTTTATTACCGGATCTATTAGTAAAGTCCTTCCGTAATATTAGTTCGTAAGTTAAAATCTTTGTTACCCACAAATATTTTTGTCAATAAATTTCATGTTAAAATAGACATCAAAGTACATGTTTTGGACTTTAACCATATCGTGGTAAAATTTATTAGTAATTAAATTTTTTTAAGATCTGTTCGAAAAAATTTTAATAGTGAATGTTTCTTTTAAATTCATCAACAAATCCTTCAATGGCTAATTTTTTTAAAATCCGTTGATAAATTTGTCATAATTCAATTTTTGTAAAATATGTCATTAGTTGTATTTTTTTATTTTGTCAATAAATTCATTAATAAAATGAGCACCACTTTTATTTGTTATAAATTAATTAAAAGTGGATGAGAAAAAAAAAAGAGAACAAGAAAGAGCACGAGGAAGAAGAAGCTTTAATATTGAACTAATAATTGATTTTTGTACTTAAAAAATAATTTAATTAGGATTTGTGGTAATTATACTTATTGAGTTTGTGAAACAAAAGTATATTAAAAATATTTGCATAATTTTTTTTAATATTTTAATGTTTGTTGATTTAACTGAAATTAAGTTTAAGTTTATTTTAAGTGTGAAAATAAATTGATCAAAGTTACACAATACTTTCAAAATAAAGTTAAAATCTTATGGAAAAATTTATCCTACACCTTTTACTATCGTGGATGAAAGGAATGATCACCAACACATTTCTTCAATTCTCGATCCTCGATCCTCAATACTTGATCTCTAATCCTTAATTCTCAATCCGAGACATATATTTCAAGTATGAAATTATATATTAATAAAAATTTGGATAAGAATGAATATTATAGTCCAACAAATAATGAAAAATTTAGTTAAAATAGACTTTAGATAATTTGATATCACTTAAAAAAATAAAGTTTAACTTGACCATTGACTAGTATAAAATAAAATTTCCACCTTCTTATGCATGATGAATTTACTTTATCTAAAATATGTAAAATCTCCAATAAAAATCATTCAATGTAACTCCAGGCAGTAGTAGTCATAGAGAAAGATGTGAGAACAACTGGATGCGATGACTAACGTGCGACTAGCTAGGCAGGGGTTGTCACATAATAGGAAGAAAATGATGAAGGTGGATAAAGATGACAATGAAATCCTGAGCATACAACTAAGATAGAACACAAACCATAAAAAAAATTCTTTAAAAAGAAAAAATAGACCTTTTACGTATAGATTCTTTGTAAGCAATATAAAATTTTACTCTTACGTTAGATGCAATAATGATCTATCGACATAAAAAAATACTTTTTGTGTGAATTTCTTATATAATGGACATTAAATATATGTATTTATTTATCTAAATATTATAATGCATAATAGAAAAAACCTTATAATTTTGGTTTGAATACCACGTAATCAATATAACATATTGGTAGTATAGTAGAGGAATTTTTTCTGTTTTAGTGGACATTCTAGAACAACAATGAGCTATCAATAGGTAGCACAAAATATGCTTTTATCCTCCAAGGTTTTAGGTCACACTCATTCCTTTTTCACAAAATATATATATGATGTAATCATTTTAAGAATGAACAAACTGAATTTTATGCTGATTACCTTTCTTCTATTTGCTGTTATGGTATCAAGAGCCCTCTAAAGGTTCAAGCTTTTTCTAGCTTACCTCTTTCATGGCCGATTCAGGCTCCTCTGGAAATGAGGACGAAAATATTCTACCTCCTCTTCTCTTTGTTGATCCTAACCAAAATCCTTACAGTCCCTTCTACATACACCCAAGTGAGAGCCCTTCATCTGTTGTGGTTTCCCCACCTCTTTCGGCCAACAACTTTCAGTCATGGTCTCGTTCCTTCCGAATGGCCCTCATCTCTAAAAACAAGATGGGTTTCCTCAATGGCAACATCCCCATCCCAGCAACCACCGATCCCTTATACCCCTCTTGGGAAAGATGCAACACTCTGTTAATGTCATGGATCCTCAATTCCCTTTCTCCTTCAATCGCTCAAAGTGTTGTGTTTTTCGAGCGAGCTACTGATATCTGGACTGACCTTCGCGAGCGTTTTTCTCAAGGCGATTTGCTTCGAGTCGCTGAGTTACAGGAAGAAATCTATTCTCTCAAACAAGGTGCACTCTCCGTCACCAACTTCTACACCCATATGAAATCACTCTGGGAAGAGCTGGACAACTACCGAACTCTGACCCCTTGTTCTTACTCTACTCGCACCTACCATTCACAGGACTTCATCATCCGTTTTCTGAAAGGGCTCGACGATTGATTTGCCATGGTTCGCTCACAAATCTTATTACTTGAGCGCCAACAACATCACCCATCTTCTTCCATGGAAACCAATCCCTTCATCAATGTCATCTCTGGTAAAGGTCGAGGCCAACCACAACAAGGAGGGACAAAACCAACTCGCAAATGTGAATTATGTGGCCGCCTTGGACACACTATTGATTCGTGCTTCTAGAAAAACAACATCAACCCGACAAAGTGAACCCACTGTGATCGTGTTGGACATAGCAGTGATGTGTGTTACCAAGTTTGGCTATCCTCTTGGACATCCCAAATATCCAGGAAAACCATGCCCTTTCAACAATAGGAACACCTTTGGTAGCAACGGCACAACCGCCGGAGGCAAAGTGAATAATGTTATGCATCTTCCTCTTCAGATGTTGCGCCGACCCTAATTCATGAAGGAGAAAGAAAAGTTGTTTCAACTCTGGGCCAAGGTCTTCACATTACTACGGCCCAATTCCAACAACTAATGAGCCTTCTAAACAAAGCTTCTGGATCTGGTGGAGGAAACTCAGAAATCCCTTCAAGGGCCAATCTCTCTCACTCAAACCCAAACCAATCTCACAACTCTGGTCTTGGCAGTAGGTTTATTTCCATTAACACCGCACATACACTCAATAATTTTTCACACACAACACCATGGGTAATTGATTCTGGAGCCACCGATCACATCACAACTTCATTAGATCACTTTTTTGAGTATTCTGAAATCTAGCCATTAAACATCAATCTACCAAATGGGTCTACTATTCAGGCCCATATATTTGGAAGCATACAATTCTCTCCGGATTTCATTATTCATGATGTTCTTCTTGTTCCAAATTTTATTTTTAATTTATTATCTCTTCCTAAATTATTAACTACTGCTCCTTGTCGTATAATTTTTTCAAATGAGTTTTCTAATATTCTTTGTCAAATACAGGACATGAACACATTGAGGATGATTGGTTCAGCTAACTTAAAGGAAGGACTTTTTCATTTGACAATCGGAAAGGAAATGAGCCCATCTACCAACAATACTACCACTACCATCAATAACTCCAACCTTTGGCATTTTAGATTAGGACACTTATCTAGTAGTCGTCTTAATGTCTTGAATCAACAATTCCCTTTTATTTCAAAGGACTCTCATGAAATCTGTGACATTTGTCATTTAGATAAACAAAAGAAATTGCCTTATTCTCCTAGCTCTAGTAGAGGTTCTAAAATTTTTGAATTGATTCATATGGATATTTGGGGCCCCTTTTCCAAAACATCTATTCATGGGCACAAGTATTTTCTCACTATACTTGATGAATTTAGTAGATACACATGGGTTGTTCTGTTAAAATCAAAAAGTGAAGTGAGAATGAATATACAAAATTTTATTAACTTAGTTGAAAATCAATTTGAAACCACAATTAAATGTATCCGATCCGACAATGGACCGAAATTTTTTCTAAAAGACCTTTTCAATTCTAAAGGAATTATACATCAAACTAGTTGTGTTTACACACCTCAACAAAATGGGAGAGTGGAATGCAAACATCAACATATTCTCAATGTTGCTTGGGCCCTCATGTTTCAATCCAAAATCCCATCAAATTTTTGGTCCTATGCTATCAAACATGCTGTTTTTATCATTAATCGTGTTCCCTCACCCATCATTTCATATAAAACACTTTTTGAACTTCTAAATAAAGTTCCGCCCGATTTTTGCATGATCAAAATCTTTGGTTGTTTATGTTATGCATCCACTCACAATCAAGTTCATAAATTTGAACCTCGATCTAGAAAAGGTGTTTTTTTGGGTTTACAAAATGGCACAAAAGGATATGTTATTCTAGACATTAATACAAGAGAAATCTTTATTTCTAGAAATGTTTTTTTCCATGAAACAGTTTTTCCTTTCCACACTTCTCCCTCACTCTCTACACCTATAATCCAACATACCTTAACCATAGAACCAAACCCAGATTCTCAATCCACACCACCTAGAAAACCCCCAGAAACTCAACGCCCTAACCCAAACATGCCTTCATCTTCACCAGAATGAAGTTTCTCCCTTTTCCCTGAAACCACAACCTCCAACCCTAATTCCATTTCACCAGAAATTCAAACCCGCCACACACCAACCCCAATTGTTGTGCCACCACCGCACCGTTCCGAACGTGACACTCATCCTCCTCCATACCTTTTCGAATATCAATACAAGCTTCCTTCCCTTAAGTATGCATAATCATCCATAAGATGTTCACATCCGATTCAAAGTTTTATCTCATACACCAATGTCTCCCCTTCACATCATCGTTTTCTCATGGCCATATCTTTTGAGCGTGAACCCGCCAGTTTCTATGAAGTAGTGAAGCTACAATGTTGGCGTGACGCCATGCAATGTGAGATCAAAGCCCTCGAGTTGAATCATACTTGGGATGTGGTTGAGACTCCTCCCTTTGTTCGACCCATAGGTTGCAAGTGGGTATACAAAATCAAGAGGTTGCTCGATGGAAGCATAGAGTGCTACAAATTGTGATTGGTAGCAAAGGGGTATTCACAAATTGAAGGCATCGATTATTTCGAAACATTCTCCCCAGTCGTCAAAATGACCACTGTTCGTATAATCCTTGCCTTAGCTTCTATCAACCACTGGCACATCCAACAATTAGATGTCAGTAATGCTTTCCTTCATAGAGACCTTGCGGAGGATGTCTACATGGAGATGCCACCGGGATTATCAGGATACCATTCTGGTCAAAGCTGTAAATTGCGCAAATCCCTCTACGGGCTGAAGCAATCAAGCAGGAAATGGTATGAAAAGTTATCTAATTTGTTGTTAGCATGTGGTTATAAACAAGCTCATGCCGACCATAGTCTCTTCACCAAAAAGCATGGTTTAGATTTTACTGCCTTGATAATATATGTGGATGATATTGTGCTAACTGGTAACTCTGTTCAAGAAATCAACTACACTAAACATATTCTTCACAACAATTTTCATATCAAGGATTTAGGAAAGCTCAAGTACTTCCTAGGAATTGAAGTGGCTCACTCTTCAAAGGGAATTTCACTTTGTCAACGCAAGTACTGCTTAGACTTGCTTATGGATTCAGGAATGCTTGGCTGCAAACCCTCCTCCACTGCAATGGACAATACTCTTAGGCTTCACAATGATGCTTCTGGCTATCTTGATGATCCCTTGCCATATAGGCGCCTTGTCGGCAGATTGGTTTATCTGACGAATACTCGCCCTAATATTGTTTTTACAACACAACAACTAAATCAATTCATGTCCAAGCCCACCAAAGCTCATCATGCTGCAGCCATGCATGTTCTTTGTTACCTTAAAGGTTGCCCGGGTACAGGTCTATTCTTTCCCAGAATCTGTCCTACTCATGTCTCTGGTTTTAGTGACGCTGATTGGGCCACATGTGTGGATTCAAGACGTTCCATCACGGGTTATTATTTTTTTATTGGAAGCTCTCTTCTCTCAGGGAAAACCAAGAAACAAACAACTGTGTCGCGATCATCCTCCGAGGCTGAATATAGAGCCCTCGCTTCCGCTACTTGCGAGTTACAATGGATCATTTATTTGCTCAGAGATCTACATATTTCCTCCTCTCAGATTTCTCTACTTTACTGTGACAATAACAGTGCCCTTCACATTGCTGTCAATCCCGTATTCCATGAAGAACGAAGCATTTGGATATAGACTATCACATTGTGCGTGAAAAATCCCAAGAAGGCTTGATGAAACTACTCCCTGTTCCTTCTGCCAACCAGCTCATGGACATTTTCACAAAAGCCTTACCTCCACATTCCTTCAAGTTAAACTTATCCAAACTGCAGTTACAAAACATTTTTTGCACCTCCAGCTTGTGGGGGCTAATAGAAAAAACCTTATAATTCTGGTTTGAATACCACGTAATTAATATAACAGATAGGTAGCATAGCAGAGGAATCTTTTATGCTTTAGTGGACATTCTAGAACAACAATGAGCTGTCAATAAATAGTACAAAATATGCTTTTTATCCTCCAAGGTTTTAGGTCACACCAATTCCTTTTGCACAAAATACATATATGATGTAATCATTTTAAGAATGAACAAACTGAATTTTATACAGATTACCTTTCTTCTATTTGCTGTCATGGTTTCTGTTAATGCATTCCTTTGGTATTTTTTACCAACCAATATGGAAAGTTTTTTGATATAAAAATGATCTATTTTTTTTACGGGAGTGATAACCCTAAATTATATCAGTCTTTTTCTCCTATGTTGCTGTTCGATGAATCTTCTCACTTGTAAAATTCTGGCACAGCAAGTTTAAAATTCAATAAAATGCCACGTAATTTTTTAGTGATCTTTTATTGCATTTCTGAAAGCCGACAAATTGTATGAACTATATCACCTATTTTGTCATCTTATTTATCAGTGTATTAGTCAACCGAAAACCCATGATTTTAAATATGTATATGAACCATTTTCCATGTGCTATATATATCATTCTTCAAATTTGTCAGCTTATTATAGGACTATCTATTTATGCAAGCATGATTTGGACATATTAAATGTATAAGAAAGCCAACTTTTGGAATGAATTAGAAGTTAGAAGAGAAACACAAAGAGACACATTTGAAGAACATTCACATGCTGTCATACTAAACTTGCTAGTATTTTATTCGATCTAGTGAAGCATTATTCCATCAATCATTCAAGGATTATTCTTGATCTCCTCGAGATTAGACAAAAGAAAAGCCAATCAACAACCACTGTTCACTGTCCATTCAAACAGACAGACCGTCCTCTCCTCTTTTTCCTCACTACCTCGTTATTGGCAGAACATCCTCCTTTTATACACTTCTCTCTTTTCTTTTTTTCACCTTCTTTTCTCTTTGTCTTTCCATCATCAAGTTTTGAGCTTATTTGTGACAAAAGCAATTATTCCATTCACTGTGATTAAAGCTAGCTTGTTGCTTTGCAACATATTTTATAGTACCACAAGATTGAATAGAAGCAGCTTTTGATAATCCAAATAACTTTTACCTACATACCAAAGAGAGAGAGAGAGAGAGAGAAAGTTGCATCACATGCAATCCACTTTCACATGCAAAGCCAAAATTTCCCTCAGCAACAAGAAAGGCACAAAACCCTCATCATATCAATGGCGCAGACACTAGTCTTGGTGTCCTCAAATGCACTACTATGAGCTACCACTATATATAAATATATATCTGCCTCTTCCTCATACTACCACTATCTTAGCATTAAAATCTTATTATTGCTTTCAACCCAAAATTTTATGAACCTCTTTGAACCAAACCCCATTTAAGTTATTTCTTCTAAACATAACCAAAATACTGAGATCCATCAAGTTATTAGGTTTAATCAAAACTCCAAATTCTCTTTGTGGTAGAAGCAAAGTTTTGGAAAGATGAGAGCAGGAGTTTGCAGCATACAGCTACAGGCTTTGACACCAGAGGCTGCAACCCTAGTTAAGCAAGCTGTTACTCTTGCCACAAGAAGAGGACATGCTCAAGTTACACCTCTTCATATTGCTACTGTCATGCTTGCTACTTCCACTGGCCTTCTCCGCAAAGCTTGCCTTCAGTGCCACTCTCATCCTCTCCAATACAAGGCATTAGAACTTTGCTTCAATGTTTCCCTCAACCGTTTGCCAGCCTCCACACCAAGCCCTCTTCTCAGTGCTTCATATTCCGCCACTCCCTCACTCTCCAATGCCTTGGTTGCAGCCTTCAAGCGAGCTCAGGCTCACCAACGCCGTGGTTCCATTGAGAACCAGCAGCAACCCATTTTGGCCTTGAAGATTGAGGTGGAGCAGCTCATAGTCTCTATCCTTGATGACCCTAGCATTAGCAGGGTCATGAGAGAAGCTGGTTTCTCTAGTGCCCTTGTCAAAACCAGGGTTGAACAAGCTGTTTCAATGGACGTTTGTTCACAGGAACAAACTTCCCAGGAAAACACCACCAAGCTTCAAGTTCTTGGTGGTAGGAACACGTCCCCACCAAGATCTTTTAGTCAATTCGGGGGCTCATTCATCAAGTCTGTGGACCATGTTAATGATGAAATTACCGGTGTAGATGATGTAACAAGTGCTTTGAATTCACTTGTGAGCAAGAGGAGAAACACGGTAATTGTTGGGGAGAGTCTTGCTAGTGCTGAGGGAGTAGCTAGGGGAGTGATGCAAAGGTTGGAGAATCCTCAAGGAGAGTTGAGGTTTGTGCAATTTGTGAGTCTTCCTCTTTTCTCCTTCAGGAACATTAGCAAGGAGGAGGTTGAAAGGAAACTGCTAGAGCTTAGAAGCCTGGTAAAAAGTCACGTGGGAAGAGGGTTCATTCTATACTTGGGTGATCTCAAGTGGTTGTTTGAGTTCTGGTCAAGTTATTGTGAGCAAAGAACAAACTACTACAGTTCTGTGGAGCATATGGTGATGGAGCTTAAAAGATTAATCAGTGGAAATGGGGAGAATGGTAGATTGTGGCTTATGGGGATTGCAACTTTTAGAACATACATGAAGGGCAAAGCATGTCACCCTTCCCTTGAAACTATTTGGGATCTTCACCCTTTCACAGTTCCAGTTGGTAGCCTGAGCCTCGGTTTAAATTTTGACAGGTAACTAACTATCATTCTTATATATTCTACATTTCTCTGCTTGGAATTCTTTTACTGTTATTATTATTACAAGTGAATGCCTCGTAGTGATACTTTGGTTTTGTTTTTCTTTTCTTTGTTTCAGTGATTTTCAAGTTCAGGAGAGAAGCAAGGCAACATTCAAGGAATCTTTTGAAGAACGGGCCAAAGTGCGCAAACATTTAACTTGCTGCAGAGATTGCTCGTTGAATTTTGAAAAAGAAGCTAAAAGCATCGCCAATAGTATTACTATAAGCAAGAGAGACTGCACTACTAGCTTGCCAACATGGCTCAAAAATTGCAAGGAAGAGAGAAGTCACGTGATGGATGATCAGGTTATTATCAGAATTAGTTAATCATTCTTGATTCCAAATACTCAATGATAAGGTATTAATTTATGAGCAAAAGTCTTGGCACTGACGTTTATGTGTTTTTTGTTTTGAACCAGGAAAATGCTAAGCTTAAGGAAATAGGCAAGAAATGGAACTCATTCTGCAGTTCAGCACATGGTTATCCCTCCAATCTTGAGAAAGAATTTTTGTTCATTTCATCCTCGCCTTCATCCCCTACTTCAGCCTCTTCACATGAAAGAAAGTCTAGCTTCAATCTCACCCACCTAAATTGGCCAGTCATTTCTGAACCAAAAGAAGTGCCTAAAGAATGTCAGTTATACACTGAGACTACTGTTAGTGATGAGTGTTATGAAGGTAACTTGATAATGTTCATGCCAGAGAGAAACATTCCTAGGCCAGATCTTTTGTCCAATCCCAATTCTAGTCCCAATTCTGCTTCTTCAAGTGAGGCAGCTGAAGGTTTGGATAGCACTCAAATGTTCAAGGAGCATAATGACGAGAATCTAAAGATTCTCAGCGATGCATTGCAGAAAAAGGTTCCACAAAATAAAGAAATGGCCAAGGAGATTGCAAGCAGTGTGCTTCTTTCCAGGTCAGGAATGAGTAAAGGAGAGAATCACTTGGTGAAGAGAGAAGATAAACAAGAAACTTGGTTTTTCTTTCTAGGTATGGATTCTCGAGCAAAAGAAATGGTCTCAAAAGAGCTAGCTAAAGTTGTCTTTGGCTCTTACAGCAACTTTGTCCCCATTGGTGTAAGCAGTTTTTCTACCTCAAGAGGTGGTGATTCCACGAACGAGGAGTCCAAAAATAAAAGACCACGAGATGAGTTTGGTGGCAGTTATCTTCAGAGATTTGGAGAAGCTGTGAATGAGAATCCTCATAGGGTGTTCTTCATGGAAGATTTGGAGCAAGTTGATCACTTTTCAAAAAAGGGTGTTAAGAAAGCAATTGAAAATGGAACTATAACCCTTCCTTGTGGTGAATCTGTGCCTCTCAAGGATGCCATTGTCATTTTCAGCTGTGAAAACTTCAGTTCAGCGTCAAAAGCCTCTTCTCCTGCAAGAACTACTTCTCCATCTTCTGATGAAAACATGGAAAAAGAGAATCTTAATAACTCAGAAGAGAAAATTCCATGCCTTTCTTTGGATCTGAACATGGCCATTGAAGTTGATGCGCAAAAGAATGTGCATCTAGATGAAGTCACTGCTGAGATCCTGGAGTTAGTTGATAAACAAATTAAGTTTCAAGTATGAATGGAGAAATAATTTTCTATGTTTTTATTTTTTGGGTGCATACTTTTGTTCTACATATATTTTCCACTTGTTTAGTGATGCTTAGTTAGACACTGGTGAGGGAAAGTAAAGCAATATAGGTACAGTTTAATGTGTAATTTTCACTTTTGAATCGGGGTGGTAAACTTAGGGGATGCATCTGTATATATATGTTAAGTAATCTGATCTTAATTTTTCATGCAAGAGTGTTTCTACTGTTTTATATATGTTAATAACTTTTGTAAATTATGCATTTTCATTTATCTTATCATTTAATTGCATTCTTACTTTGTGTGTATACATATAACACAACCCTCCAATCAAAAATCAATATCAACATCATCAATTATTTTGTTATTAAAGTGAAAAACAAATAAAC
This sequence comes from Vigna reflexopilosa, assembly GCA_027742785.1. Taxonomy (NCBI): domain Eukaryota; kingdom Viridiplantae; phylum Streptophyta; class Magnoliopsida; order Fabales; family Fabaceae; genus Vigna; species Vigna reflexopilosa. The sequence continues at coordinate 6,492,660 of CM050917.1, forward strand.
TAACAGAGTAAGAATAACAAATTGTAGTATTGCGGGTTGCTGTGTGTGGATGTGAGAGAGAATGGAGACGAGAGAAAAATAAATTGGATAAGTGACGAATGTGGATTAGGGTTAGATGAGTGTTTCTAATTTTTTCAGTTTGGACTACAGTAGAGATGACAGAGAGAATGTCAGAGTGAGAGAGATAAAAGAGAAAAGGTTGAAAGAAATGAGGGATGAGAGAGAGTTGAGTAAGGGTTTGGGAGTTTCTTGTGTTTTTAGTTTTGAGAAGGGAAATTATTCAAATACCTTTAACCTTAAAACTTAAAATACATAATATATGAAGGTATTTTTATTTACTAAAACTAGGTATACTTTGCTAGAATGTACCAACCGAAAAAAGAGCTTACTTAGCAAACTCATATATATATATATATATATATATATATATATATATATATATATATATATAGGATTAATCAATGATCACATATAACATTGGCGTTTAAGCATGACACAGAAAGTAAAAGATCAGTTCCAATTTTAAGCAAATTAATTGTATGATCGTATGTAACCATTGGTGTTAATTAGCATGCACAGAAAGTTTAAAAAAGAAAAATTCAATATTATTAAAACGTGTACATTTTATAGTTTTACATATTCAGAGTGCTTCAGCATGTGAAGGCATAATTTTGAGTATTTAATCTTACAAATATGGCTTAGATAAGCTTTAATTATTGAAGTGTTCGAATAACAAAAAGATGAGCTTTTACGGTCACATATGTAATCTATATTGATAAACATTATCCTCAATATGTGAGAAAAACTAATAGGTGATATAAAACATAAGATTTATTATGCTAAGATCCGTTATTGTAAGAGAAAAAAGATGAAAAAAAAAATATGGTCTAAGATAAAAAGTACCTTCTTGATAGTGTTCGTGTGTTTGTAAAGATAAGGTAATTTATTTACTAGCCAAGATACATTTCGAAGTAGTAAGTAAGGAAGCTTCTTTTTTCTTTTAGTATTTTCTGTTTTTTTTTTCAAATTATATATAATTAAAAAAAGTTGACCAGTTTTTTAAAAATATTTTAAAAACAAGTTAAAAATAAAAAAAAAATGCTTACTTAAATTTTAAGTCCCACATAAATTTTGAGTATTTTTGATATAATCTCTATTAAATTATTTGATATATTCATTACTTAAAATTTTATGTATTTCAATTGGGTATATGTCATCTAAATTTTTCATTAATTAGATGACGTGAGATCGTCTTATTGACTTATTTTTACATTTTAAAAACTATGAGATTTTGTAATTAACATATTTATATCAATGATGAGATCATTAACATTTGTTTCATGTTCAATTTTAGTAATGATGTAAAAATCATGGAAAAGTACAATGAGCTCGTTATTTAATATGTTTTCAATAAAATTTATAAAGATTATATTTTATTTTACATTAACCATAATATTATTTTATGTTATTTACAAAATCTCATATATTATAAAATAATACAACAATCAAGTCATACAATTAACGGAAAAATTAAACAACAAATATTCAAATAAAAATATTAATTTTTTTAATACTTGATAAAATAAAAAAGTTTAATATGAATTTAATTGAAAATACCTATGAAAAGATTAAAACGTATTAAGCTAAAAAAAAGCCTTTTTCATTTTATATTGTGTTTTTCCTGTTCTTTTTCTGGCAAGTAAATTTTTTTCCGAAACAAAGCAGGACATGGAATTCATTGTCTAGCAATTAATATATTAAAAGTTTTTAAAAAAAATAGTTATAAAAGTGGAAGATTCTTTCATTAATTGGTTAATAATGTAATTTGTTGATAAAAATAGTGAATAAGGAAGACTAGAAGAACTTTCACAAGTCTTAAACACACTAGGAACATATTATTCCTATGTGTTGGTAAAATGACTAAGATGTTTTCATTATTAACCTCTAAACTAAGATTATTTACTCGACGTAAGTGGGCACATGAGATATGCAACCCTATGTTATTCCTTCGCACTTTATATTATAGACAGTTCAAACAAGTCTTTTAAGGAAATGAGACTTGTCAAAAGGTTAAAGGTTTATCCAAGGGTATATGCATCAAAGAATGATTCATAGCGTAAGCATTCAGCAAAAGAAAAGGGTTGCTAACTTCTCAAAGTACATAAAAAAAAAGCACTTTTCACAATCAATAAGTCAAAAGTTAAATTCGTTTAAAGCTCATGCATGAGGATCTAATACTTCAAATACGAAGCAAATTGGAGAATTAAGTTGTAGGTACATGGTTAAAAATAATAAATGAGTGCGTTCAGCATGATTTCGTATTATATCTTAATTCACCTGCATGAAAATATATATATTTATACTTATCAGTTGCATGTCGATTACTGAATATTTTGTAAATGTTAAACTGTCTATCAAAGATTGAGGATTGTTCACCAAATATTAGCATCTGTCCACCAAAAGAGTAAGCACAATACGATATATATCAAGTGTCGAGTGTTAGATGTCAAATATTGTGTTCTCCCAATCAAAGAACAAGCATCATTTGTTGATAGACGCATTCCTTACTCGAATTGGGTGTCGCCTACTAGTACCTATCTGTTTCTGCCAAATACATTAATAAATCATGTAAGTTAGTCAAAACTAGTTGTACATTGTCGTAGGTAAAATGATTATTGGGTCAATGAATCAATGATTTCATAATCTAGACTCATCTAAGTAAAGACTCACAGTTAATAAAATATTCCTGTAAATATAACTTTAATAAAATTTTGACTTTATCTTTTGCAATAATTATAATTTGACCAAATCTCTGATTCGAAACACTTATTTGGATGTTTTGAGAATCTTCAAAACAAATATAAAACTCCTTATCCTGATAGAAAATAAATATCAAGAAAAAAAATTATAAAAAACGAAGACAGGATAGAAACAATTTGTAAAGTGAAAAAGAAAAGAAGACTGATTAATTAATAGAAGTGATTAAGGAAAGAAAATGAAAGAAAAAAGAAGGATTTGCAGCAAAACAGAAAAGAACAAAAAGTATGAGAAGATATTATGACTAAATCATTATTCATCTATTTTATGATGCATTTTTCTCTATTTAACTTAGTGACAGAACCATTCCGTACCAATGTTCCTTGAGTCAAAGCATGAGGGCTTAATGACACCTCGTCCTTTATGATTCTTGATGTACCTAAATAACCTTACAATAATTTTATCAACTCAATTTTCCTTAGGTGCTGAGTGCCCTACTTTATGCAAATTGTCAAAAGTACCCTCTCTTCGTTACTAAATAAATAAATAAAAAAAATACATATATAAAAGAAATTAAATATAATAAAGTTTCGAATCTTATGTTGAATTGATTGTGATTCATCTAAGAGTAGCAACTACGTATGACAAGGAAATAAGATGGTAAATGTTTATTATCCCATCCTTAGTTTAAAATATAAATTTATTTTCATTTTCACATCTAATAAGAATAAATTTTTTTTATTCTATTTTTTATAATGTAGAATAGACATATATGTATCTGTGTATATGCTATTTACTATTTTAAATACTAATTATATCGTTTAAAGAAAAAGCATAATAGAAATTTTTTGATATTATTAAGTTCAATGTCAATATTAAAATGATACATATTTTTTTCAAATGTCAAATATTAAGAAAAAAATTATAATTATATTCATATATAAAGTAATAATATGATAAATATTAAATAATTATAGAAAAAATGAAAGTGATCAAATATGTACCATAGAAATAAGTTACAAACTAAATAAAGAAAGAAAAGTTAATATAAGATTGTTAGGCAACTAAATAAATTAAATTTGTTTTAATAATTTAAAATAGGATGGTGCGACAATTAAAAATAGATATGGAGAGTTGTATTCTAAAAATCACTTATAAATTATGGTTCTTTTAATAGTTATAATCTATTATTCTTTTGATTTTTTTAATCTCTATTTCGTTTTAGTTTTTTTATTCCTAATTAAACAACTTTGATAAAAATAGAACTAGAATCAGAACAATTTAATCTCAACATAAAAAAAAACTAAATTTGTGCATATATAATAAACCAATTATAGAAAAAATATACTAAAGAACATATTCAAACAATAAATAATATAAATAACACGTAATAATTCAGATAATAAAAAAATATTATCATACACAATTTTTTAAACACAATAAAATAGGTGAAGAGAGAAATGCAAACCTAAAAAACACGATTAAACAAGAATGTGAATAATATTAATGTAGATAATAACACAACCATGCACAAGCACAACAATAATGTGTGTGGTTACTAGATCAAAAGAACTAAACAGGAGAAGAAAGGAGACACGAATCTGAATAAATAAAAATAATGGTTCTTATATTATTTGAAATATAATATAGTTTTTTTATAATTTTTATATTGACTAATCAAAATCAATAATTTACTAAGTCTAAAACAAAGAAGAACATGATTATTTTTTCTCTAGTCATGAAAGTTAATCAAAACATGTTCAAACAGAGTCATAATCTCTCAAGTCAAATACACTATTAGGTACCTTGTTCATAACCTTAAAAAAATCTCTTAATTCCATTTTTACACTAGCATGTTTTTTTCTGACCTCTAGGGTGTAACTAGACCATTGTGTCAACACAAATTATATTTACAAGTTTTTATATCTTTTTCATTTAAATTTAAAATATTTTCCTCTTTCACTTAAGAATATAAACTTTTTAAAATATGAAAATATTATTAAGTTATATATGAAGATATATTTTTATGGCTTAAACCCTCCGTTGGTCCTCATATTTGTGTGCAAATCTCAGTTTGGTCCTCAAGTTTTGAATTGTCTCAATTGGGTCATAATTTTTGTAAAAATGCACACATTTTACCCTAACCGTTAAGTTGTCTTAAACGACGTTAATTGATGCTGGGATGAATTTTTTATTTTAGGCTTAATCCCTCTCTTGGTCCTTATGTTTGTGTGAAAATCTCAATTCGATCCTCAAGTTTTTCCTCAAGTCCTTATGAAATGCAAACATTTTACAACATTTTACCCCAACCGTTAAGTATATTGAGAAGGCGTTAACTTTGAACTGAGCTGTAATTTTTTTTTTATGTTTTAAAATCATTAAATACACGTGGCTATGGTCTTTCTTTTTCCTTCCAATCACTGATCACAGTTCATTCATTCCTCCACCCTCAAACCCTCAAACCCCCCGACTCACATTTTCTCCCTCTCAAACTAAAAAATGCTGCCGTTGTCGACAGTTCAAAAATTATGACCCAATTGAGACAGTTCAAAACTTGAGGACCGAAATGAGATTTTCACACAAACGGACCAAGGGAGGGATTAAGCCTAAAATAAAAAATTCATCTCAGCATCAATTAACGCCGTTTGAGACAACTTAACGGTTAGGGTAAAATGTGTGCATTTTTACAAAAATTATGACCTAATTGAGACAGTTTAAAACTTGAGGACCAAACTGAGATTTGCACATAAATATAAAAACCAATGGAGGGTTTAAACTTATTTTTATAAACTCCAACTAAATATGAAAATATTTATTTATTTTTGCATTTGTAAAAGAATACTATGTGAAAGAAACATTATAATATGATTTGTGGACAATAATTGTTACAGGATTTGAACCATGAACTTTATCATAACATGTTTCTTAGACACTTTTTTACTATGCATCATAAGAACTTTCTTTAACTAATTTGGAAAAATCTACCACATACAAAGTATAATTCTTCTTTCCTCTTTTTAAAATCACCCTTTAAGTTACTTTAACAAGTAAAAGAATAAAAAAAACGAATTATCGTAATTACTAGCATGAATTAATAAAAAAATTTAATCATTTAAATCCTTCGTGTTTAAGAGACAAAAAGGAAAAAGAAATAACATAAAATAAAAAATTGATCTTTAAGCTTTTAAATTTTGTATAATTTAATCCAAAGGTAAGTTCCTTACCCACCTTACAAGAAACCCATACCTTCCTTTTTCCCGAAGATTGTGGAACTTCTCAATTCAATATTTTAAGGTTTTTTAAAATTTTCGACAACAATATAAATATACTTATTTATATGTATGACTCAAATATGAAGGAAACTTTCCATTGGGAAATTTATTTAGGCTTTATTTGTTGTATTTAATTGAAAAAATGAGTACAAATTGAAAATTCATTAAAACTGACAAGTTGAGAATTGAAAAATAAAAAGTGATAATTTGGTAATTCAAGGTATAAGTGTTCAGCAAAATTATGTAAAAAAAGACACAACATGAGTATATAACAATTAACAATTTAATAAATTTATATATAAATATTTATTATCGTTAGTAATCATATTATGTAAAATTTAGTTAATAAAAACACTAAAAGGGAAATTATCATTATACACACAAAAGGTCATCAAAAATAAAAAAGATTCATTTTTGGATAAAAGCTTGTCTCATTTGCTTAAAATTAACAACTGCAAAATTGGTAAAAAAAATAAAAATAGAAAATGCAGCTAGTGACTTATGAATCTTCATTGCCATCAATTGAGACACTTTTGTTTCTAATTTTTTAAAAGATTAAATATATTTTTAATTTTAAATATAAATTTGATTTTATTCATTTCAAAACATTTATTCATTATTAATCTAATAAAATAATATTAAAAATATATATTAATTTTTTTAAAATAGCAGGAAATTTTTGCCTATAATGGCCAAAGAGGGTGAGGGTTTATGAATAGAAAACAAGAGAGAAAGAAGGAGAAAATAAGAAAAGAGAGAAGAAAGAGTTAGGAAGAAATTTTTAATTACAAAAAGAGTAGAGATTTTGGAAGGTTTTCGAGAACAACCTCCAATCAAGAAAATAAGTCTGGAAAAGAGTAAGGGGAGTTAACCTTTCTAGGCTTTTATGTTAATGATCTAATATTGTTGTATGACTATCCATGCCTTGAATTTTTGTATGAAAAACCTATGTGCTGGTTGTATAACTATCCATGCCCTAAATTTATGTGTTAATATTATTAATGAAAAACTATGTTATCGTTTTGAATCTGTGAATAAGGAATTTGTTAAAAACTAGTTGAGGAACACTTGGCTAGGTAAGACCTGGTACTTAAGTTGTCCATTGAGACACACATCTCTTTCGTGGAAGTCTACTCAACGAGTTTTCAATTTAATTCTTATTGAACAGATTATGTACTGTTAAGTTATAATGCAATATACTCAATTGATATGAAACCTGTGATGGATGCATTTTATTATGTAGGATATGAATTTATACATTTGAACAAGGTATGAGTCTCATTGAGAACTCTATAGTGGCATTTTAGTAGTGTACACATTGATATTGAGGGTCCTGATGTGGAGGTCATCATGATACTCTAAAAACTCTCCAGTCTCAAGTAGAGAATGATGAGTTATATGGTGAGAGGGGGAAGATGTCCTAGTCTATGTGCTGGTTTTGGACATAGGTGTTAACGAACTAATCTTATGGATGACATGTCGTATTTGGCCATGATTTTTTAGGAGTGAAGGTCACCACAAGTGCACAACCACCCAAGACTTCCATCAATGTTCTATCCAAATTTAAAGTCTAGTACGTATAATCATTTGTATATTACATGGATTTTATTGTAAATGAATTATGTGTAGTAGTAGTATTATGCCTCATTTTTAATATTATTTCGCATGGTAGCTCATCCTTACTTATTTGTGTTTGTGCTGAAAAATTATATTTGTACGATGATCATATAACGTACGTGTTATACGGGAGTAGATGAGAGAACGAAATTTGAGCCATTTCCTCTCTTCCTTGACTCTCTCCTTTTTTCTATCTTGAAGGATCTCATTTAAACAATTAAGCATGACCTTCTCTTTTTCTTCACTTGATAGTGAAGAAAAGTTATAAATTTGTGAAGGTGAGAAAGAGGTAGACTCATTAGTGACAATTTCTTCTTCCCTAATGCACACTGCCCTTTTGTTAGGACAAAAAGATGTTATATGACCATTCCCTAAACATTTAAAACACTTAATATGGCTAGGTCTAGAAGGAGATGTGGAATTAGAATATGAAATATGTAAAGAAGAAAGATGAGGAGATTTATTAAAAGGCTTCCTAGAAACATATTTGTCTTTCTCCTTTGATGATGAGGAATTACAGAATGCATCTCTTAAGGAGTTGGAAAATTTAGTGTGACAAACTTCTTTTTCCAAGAGTTGCTTGTCTACTTTGATAGCTCTATGAATCACAGCATCCCATTTCCCATCATCATGGGTACAACTAAATCTCGTATGTTTCTATGAAGTCCACTAATAAACCTTGTGATTTTTGTTTGTTCATTTTCAATGGTGTTAGTACGGTGTATGAGCAGTTTGAGCTCGCGTGCATATTCCTCCATACTTCATCTACCTTACTCAAGCCGCTGGAGCTTAACCAAGAGTTCCCTAAAGTAGTGAGGAGGTACAAGGCGTTGGATTATAATGTCTTTAAAATGTTCCCATGTACTCGCGGGTGGCCCATGGTGGTTAAGTTTCTCCTATTTAGCCATTGTTTGGCATATCCCTCTAAAGCTAAACAAGCTAACTTTACATGAAATACTTCATCTATACTATACAAAGCAAAAATATTATCTACATTAGCTATCCAATCTAAACAAATATGTGGGTCTTCTTCTCCATGAAACGAAGGCAATTTGAGTTGTGGTAATGGAAGGCATTGGTCAAAAGCTCTATCTTCTTGATGCTTCTTGGAAGGGCCATGACCATGAGTAGAATGCTTGTACTCTTGATGTCCATATTCTCGCTTTCCTTTCATCTTAAACTCCTTCTTTATTCTATGGTTGAGAAGATCAATTTGGTTTGGATTTGGTTGAAGGCTTTCTTCATGTCCAATTTGCTAGATATGCTTCCATGAGTGTTATCTCCTTTGGAGGAAGAATTGCTTGAACCTTTAGACATGTTTCTAACACAAAATAGCAACAAAAACTCACAATAAAAGGGGTTAGAACAACAACAAAAGCACTCCAAAACAACAGCTCCTTCAAGGTTGAAGGCTCACAATTTTGTGTAAAAGAAAGGAAAGATCACTCCAACTCACTTTCAAACTTCACTCAAGATAGTAAGGTGTCTCAAAGTCATAATTTAGAGCACTTAATCAATGAAAAATACAAGTGAAAGGATGTACAATCAACCTCATCAAATACAAGGACGCAAGCCAAGAGACATACACTTTAAGAGGCCAAAAAATAATGTTAAAACTATTAGACAAATGATGTAAAAAGAACCTAGTAAAGCAAGAAAAATTGGCACAGAAAAATGGCAGCACACTAAATAACTAAAAGAGACTAAACAACAAGGAAAATGAAGGAATCAAGACAAAGGTACAGCTAAAAAAATTTCTAGAAAAGAACATACACAAATAAGAGAGAAATAAACCAAAAACTTTATGCATACATGAAGAGAAAGATCTAAAAATGAGTGGAAATAATTTTTCATGCTTCAAACCAATATATTCTGTAAATTGATGTAAGTAGAAGCTCAAACATTGATGCCAAACACACACAAGACTACAAGCAAGTCTTGGCCATATTCAATCCTAAAAAAGGTTGATATTTCATGTGAATTTTTTTTTTCTTTTGCTTAATGATGCAGAATTTTTTTTCAAATTTGGCCAAAACAAGGAAAAATGTAAATGTGTGTTGGATCAAATTGAATTATGTGTTTGAAGAGTACTTATACTAGTGCAAAACATACAAGCAAAGCATACACACTTAAATCCTAATTTGATCTATTTGAATTCATCATACAAGAGCAATGATGCAAAGGACTCTAGCAAGTGCAATTCAAGATAAAATTTCTAGAAAACTCCTAAAGAGGAATCACACATTACTCAAATAAAAGGTTAAACAGTCAATAAGGCCTCCAAACAGACAAACCAAGAAAGAAATAATAGCTGGAAAGGCAAACAAAAAGAATTTAGAAGCCTACTTGTTGAAGACTTCTAAGAGGTGTGTGTTACTTGTGCTGAAAGGTTCTGTTTGTAGCCTGTGGACAATACTTTTTGGACCACTTATAGGCACTTAATTGGAGTCTTTACATCCCTCTTGAGGTTTTCTTGATGAGGAATAACATCTAAAAGAAAAACTCCAACCAGCAAACATACAAAACAACAAGCAAATACAACAAACAGATTAGGAATAACCCAAACAACAAGCAAATTATGGAGTATTGAATGAATTATCATCGAATGAACATAGTAAACGATGGAATTCAAGTGAAATAAGGAATGAATATTGTTCCTAACATTTAAACGAAACTATAGAAAAAAATTTCACTCAAATCGGAGTTGAAATGTGCAAAATAGAAGCAAAACAGTGTGGCTAAAAACTTGACGTGCACCCGCGGTGCTAGAGAAGGGCACTGAGCGGCGATGGAACAATAAAATTTACTTTTTCTATCTCAAAGAAGTAATGTAATTGAATGCAAAACACTTTTTATATTCAAATTTAAAGGTGTTCAAGGTGTGTGTACAAAAGAGACCTTAGGTTGCTTATATAGCACTAGGAGATGAAATAGATGGGGAAAACTAAAGGATGTGGGACTTGGAGGCCTTCAAGTTTGAACAGCAGCTCTCAAGGTTGTTTTAAGTCCCACATCTCTTTATTCTACAACCTCCTAAGGGTATATAAGCTACCTAACTAGTCTAAAGATCAAAATTAAAATTATACATGAGATAACTTCCAATACAAGACTAAAAGGATAAGAGACTTATTTATTCTTATTTCATTTATGTCCAAGCTATATGAAGTCTCACATTGCTTGCACCTTAAAGAAAAGAAGAATATATAAGCTTCTTTACTACCAGTCTAAGAAAAAGAAACTAGAAACTAGAATAGGCAAAATACAAGCCTAAGAAAACCTATGTTATTTCTTTTCATGCTTTGTCACTCTTAAAACTCTTCATTCTTGCCCCATCTATGATCATATCAGACATCATATGATTTTTAAAAATCCAACTGAAAAGCAATGTTCTAGAAGAGTTTAACATATAGTTAGGGGGCTGACGTCATATCTCTTTAGATGTTGGATAGTTAGGGGTTGATGTCTAATGATATTTAAAACATTAAAAAACCTAACTGGAAATGAACTTTCTTGTATCTTTTAGAAGTCAAATTCTATGCGGGCCAACGTCATATCTCATTAGACGTTAGATTGTAAGGGTGGCCAACGTCATATGATGTTTAAAACATTAACAAATCCAGCATGAAAGTCCTTTTCTTGTACTCACTAGACGTTTACCCCCAATAGAATTTGATTTCATATGTCGTTTAAAGAATTAAAAAAAACAACAATGTGAGAGCATTTCCCTTTCATTGTTTCTTTGTGCTTTCTTTTCTCAGGCCTCCTAACAGTTGCAGTGACAAGTGTGACCACTTCAAAAGCAATTTTTCTTTCATTTAACACAAATGCATGTTGCTTGGTTGCCTTGGGTATGATTTTCTTTCATTTTCATTGATTGTTTTCATGTAGGAACTGTGTTTTGAACACCTTCAAGCATCGACATGAGCTCTCATTTCTACCTCACCAGCAAGGACTCCTCCACAATGGCAGCGACGACTCCTCTAACATCTTCCAAATTTGTCAAGGTTTGTTATGTACACTAAATATTGAATGAATATTTTGTATACATGTTAGCAATTTTGGATACGACTTGATTTGCATGTGATTTTTGCCATTATGTTTCCTATTATTTTATTGCTTTGTTAAGAGAAGTTTCCTATTTTAGGGATTTGAGGAACTTTGTTAAGAGAAGTTTTTCTTACCGCTTTATTGCTTAGTTTTGTTAACATATTTGTTTCATTTAAATTTGTAGAACATTTTTACACTCAAATTTAGTTTTATTGATGATATTTGATTAATTATTAAGTGATTGATTAAATTATATTTTTCGTTTGTATTAGTAAGTTAATTTAGATTTGTTAAATATGATGAAAAACTATATATTGGAATTAATCCCTTGTGTTAAATACACACATAGAGTTCTCTATTTATAATAGAAGAAATATGGGCTAAGCCCAAAATACAAATAAGAAATAATAACAAACTAACTAAAGATAAAAGATAAATATAAAATAAAGATAATATATCTAACACTCCCCCCTCAAGCTGGTGCATACAAATTGTATTTACCAAGTTTGTTACTAATATAATCCATAAAGACTTAATGAAAATATCTGTTTCTACACTCGAGAGACACCAAATTGCTAATGATTTGCAAGACGACATAGAAGACAAAATACCAACCCAGAATACTCCCCCTGAGCAACAAATCTGGGAGGTTGCTCCATGTAAATCTCTTCTTGCAAATTGCCCTTGAAGAATGCCACCAGTGGATAAAGAGGTAATTGTTGGAGAACCACCACGGCTATAAATAAACTAACAACAAACCATCTTTTCCATGAAAAAAACATATATGGACGGGTTAAACGCAATGGTGAAAAGAGAGGTCAGAAGAGACAGCAGCGGGAGAAGCCATGGATAAACAGGAGAGAGAAACTATAAAAATAAAAATTCTCCAATCAAGGCACCTGAAAAAGGAAAAAGAGCAAAAAAAAAGGAAAAAAAGAGCAACCTCGATGCTCTAAATAACTTCCAAACATGCCACAATGCACGACGAAAAAGGGAGCAAATCCATAACTTTGAAAGGAACTCCGATGGATGAAGGCGTCGTTAATAGCATATGGTACTCACCTGGCCGAGACGATAAAAAATGTGTGATCGTCGGTCGAAAGTTAAACTCTGATAATGACAGCAATAGACAACAACGATAGACGACGGCGCCGCCTGCAGCGGTAGATGGCCTCGCTGCCGGCAGCGACGAATGTAGTGGTAGAGGCACCAGAAACTTTTACCTTAGAGGAACCTTAGGCTCTGATACCATGTTAAGTATGATGAAAAACTATATATTGGGATTAATTTCCCTTGTGTTAAATACACACATAGGGTTCTCTATTTATAATAGAAGAAATATGGGCTAAGCCCAAAATACAAATAAGAAATAATAACAAACTAACTAAAGATAAAAGATAAATATAAAATAAAGATAATATATCTAACAAGATTTATTAGATGTTGTATATTTAAACAATTTTAGTTTGTTTTAGATTTATTATAATTTTAGTTAAACATTGGTTGAACCTTAGTTCTAACGTGCACATTGAAGTTTATGCATAAATTTCATAAAATTTCATTTAAGACCATTTTTTGTTTTTCTCCGAATGCATACTTGATTGTGGTTATGAGTGATAACTTTCATTTCGTGTACTTCAAGGCCAATGCAAAATGCTGCCAAAATTTTATCAAATTTATGATGTTAGACTTCTTCGTATATGTGTTAGCATATTATGAAAAATAATTTTTTTTCTAAATGGGTAGAGTCTTACCTTGTGAGAGTTAAAAGAATAAGATTGATGGAGTTTGTTATGAATATAGTATGGATGAAAGTTAGATGAATGAATGTCGCATTATGAAAATGGAATTTATGAGTTCTTGCAATATACTCAAGAACATTTAATCTATGTGAACGAGACATATTTTTGTCCTTATGTTTATTGTCTTAATCAGATATGTCAAACTTAGGCAATATACGTGATCATATATTTTAGTTTTAGTTTTTTTTTTAATAGTTTTAGTTTTGATAACTTTAATATTAATAGTTATATTTTGTATTTTAATAATTTTAGTTTTCAAATATAATCTATGTTGGAAATTTTCTGAACCATTTTGGAGCATTTTTTGTTTTTCAGGTTTTGGTAAATTGTAAATATAAAAAATATTTGAAAGAAAAGCTGCATTTCATAAAATAGAAAATAATGTTAATAGAAAACAATTAAAAATTAATTTCAACTAACAAATATGTAAACTTGTTTATCAATTGCATTCCATGAAATAAAATAAATTTATCCATTTTTTTAATTATTTTAAATAATTGTATATTTTTAAAATGTATAAAATTCAGCAATTTCTATTCAAATGTTTGAGTTGGTTTAAAAATAATAATTTTATAAATTCAAATGTAAAATTTTAAAATAATTTTAAACAATTTTATAACAATTTAAAACAAATAAATTTTAAACTTGAAAACAATTCAAATAAAATTCAATGTAAAATATAAATATAAATAAACTTAATTTTGTTAAAAATATTTAATAAAAATATCAATTTTAATAAAATATTTTGTATAACATTTATACAAAAATTAAAGGTTTAATACTTATTTTGGTCTTTGTTTTCGTAACTTTTGTTCAAAGTGGTCATCGATTTTTTTGACATTCAAAGTTGGCCTAATTTTTGTAATTTTTGTTCAATTTAGTCTCTTTTTTTTTACGTCGTCTAAATCGCTAACGGCGTAGTGTGCACATGAGCATCAATGAATGACGTGGCCCATTTTTTCTAGCGTGGCTACCCTTGGTCTCTTTTCACCTCATCATCTTCAACCTCTCACCATCAAATCACCATGGTTTCCTTCCACAATCGCCAACGATTCGCTATCCTTGCACCATCCATATTCATCAACCACCATCACATAGCAACATAGAGCCACAACAAGCTACCATTGCTTGAAATTGCAACCTGCAGTAGGAAGCCCCAAATCACAGAATAAACCAAAACCCCAAAATCGTAAATCACATCCTGAACCTGAAATCCCAAATCAATGCCAGTTCGCACCACCATAGATCTCCCTTTTCCAAATCGCGACAAAACCTAACTACACTTACCACCACAATGCCATTTGTCATTTTCTCCAAACCAGAAAATCCCAAATCGCGAGTTCAACCTTGTAGCGTCACTAGAGAAGACCACCACAAAATTGTTTCTCCTTCACTCACTTACAACGTTGAACCACCGTGAAACAGCAAAAACCTACAAATTGAGAACCCAAACCAGAAAACCTTAATTGCTTCACTGCCATGGGAAACTGGAAAACCCTAATTGTTTCACTGTCATGAGAAACCAGAAAACCCGAATTGCTTCACTACCATGGACAACCACGCTAGACAAGATGACAACCACGTCATTCACTAAAGCTCACGTGGACACTGTGTCGTTAACGATTTAAACGTTGTCAGCGAAAAGGACTAAATTGAATAAAAATTACAAAAATAATGAATCACTTTGAAAGTTGAAAAAAAGTTGAGGACCACTTTGAACAGAAGTTATGAAAATATGAATCAAAATAGGTATTAAGCCAAAATTAAATTTGATTTTCATATGGAGAGAGACGAAATTGTTTAATTTAAAAAAAAATAGGATTGCATTGAAACAAAATAAAAATACAGAAACTAAATTGAAACTAAAACAATGACATGTCACAGTGACACATGACATCATTATTACCACAACACATAGAACGTCAACTTGACATATGTCAATTTTTAAAAAATAAATATAAATTAAAAAAAATTAAAGAAATTTAAAAAATTCGTGACACATGACTCCTTTAGAGTTGATAGTGCAATATTAATGAAAAGAATATATTTAAGATTATTTTTTAAAAAATAAATAAATGACATGATTTAACCATGAAAATACGATGTTGGGTTCATAAAGCCCATACCTTGACCTAACCCATGGTGTCTCGAATGAAATCAAATTAGTAATGGTATTGGACCAAAATCAAGCTCTCAAGATGAAATTAGAATGACAAATATGGATTTGGGAAACATATTGTGATAAAAATGTTTTGAAATGAAAATGTGGTTGTTAGTGTGGAAGTTATGATTGAAGTGTTCATCCCGAGAGGAGAAAAAAGGTTTGATAAATATATGAAGATATTGAAAGAAGACGATCCAAAGAGAATTTGAAAAGAAGATGAACCCACTAGTTTCCTTCTTTTTAGGGCGAAAACAAAAGAAGAAATTAACATTCAAAATGTTCACACTACTCATCAAAAGGCAATGCAACTTTTCCTCTTTTTAGTGAAGGTTTGCATTGGAGACAAGGTTTCCACACATTGAGCTTTTGCAGTCTTTAGGAAAAGAGAGGAAAAATAAATAAATAACATAAAGCCAAAATGGCTGTTTTATATACTTTTTTTTCTTCTTTCTATTGCATGAAAGTAAGGGATTTCTTGGATCTCCAACTCTCAATAATAAATACTATATAATTCTGCCATCGCTGTCTTACACAGTCATACTATCTTTTCTGCAATATCACCTTGGATTCTTAACTAAACTATGCCTACCATATCAATTACGTAAACAACAAAATCATTAATTTCATCTTATTAACTCTTTTACATATAATCATATCTTAATAATCGTTTTTTTATAATTTTTATAATTTAATTAATTTAATTAGGTGGTGTAGATATCATTTTATTCCATAATCTTGCTTACTTTTATTCATCTGTCAAAAGAATTTGAGATTATAGTTAATATAAAAGTGATATTATTAATATAAAACGATGAATGACATTAAAAACATGTTAGATATCGTTGTACTTTTACTACATTATCTATCATAATCAAGAGATTGTCTCCATGGCTATTATTGATAGAATCATTTTAGTTAAATGTAATGAAAACAATGGTTTTATAGTAATCACAATACCATTTTATATTAATTACATAATTTTTTTATTTTTTAAAATACTTTTTAAAGATAATAGGACAATATAATAATTATCTAGATAAAAAATATATAAAAACTTAATTAAAAAATTTATTTAATAAAAAAATAATTAGTAGAAACTCCATTGAAATTATTCAAATTTATTAATTAAGTCTAATATGCAGTTGTTTTTATTAGGATAGGTTGATATTACATCAAATTTAAAACTTTGAATAATAGAAATAAAAAATACTTTTTTTTTCTAAATACCAATAATTAAATAAAAAACTAATTAAAGTGTGAATTTTACATTATTTTTCCACTAGAGTAAAAGAAACTGAAACAAGGTTTTCAGAATGATACAGCAAAACTTAAAATATAAATTAATACATTATACAATAACTTTTCTTATAAAGATATCGTCTAAAGGTGTTAGGGTTACATGGAAAAGTTAATTATTACTAAAGCTGTTAAATATTTTTTCTTAAAATGCGAGAAAGAATAAAAATAGATAAAATAGCCTATTGAAAGAAGAGAGAAATAATTAATACATGATAGTGTAAAAGCTGGGACTAAATAAGTGAGTTTAACTTTAAAAAAAAAAATCCTCATTTATAAGAATTATTCTTCAAAATAAGACATGTTTTTTTCAATCTTCAATAGATAAGATTTGGTAATAAGTTTGTTTTTCGAAAAAGGAATTTGTTTAATATGATAAAAATATATCAGTTTGCAAATCTGTTAATTGCTGACTTATTGTTTTATAGTTTTGAGATTTATAATTAATTTTTTTTAAATGGAATAATAGATTCAAAATTTTATTTTAATTGGAGATATGGACTACTCATTATTAAATCATCCATATTGTGTTATTCTAAGTTGAATAGTAATTTATAAGTTACTATTATTTAGTTGGAAAATAAAGTCCATATACTTATGTTTAGCTTCAGAGTTTGCTTATAGTAAAATGATTTGGATTAAATTCATGTGTATTCGATTTTTTAAAATTAAATATAAAAAATATATGTTCTTTAAATCGTCATCAATTTGGCATGATATTAAGGATACATATGATGTTGTTCTAGAAATACATTTTGGACACTAGGTAAGAATGATTGTATTGATCTTTGAAATGATCGTTAGTAACATTTTCATATCTGTCTAGAATTCCATATTCTGACATAGTAAGATTATAATTTGGTTTTAGTTTGGCTTGACTAGATACACACTGGAGTTTTCTTTTGTTGTCAGTTTATGTAATTTTTCTTCTTTAATGGTTAATGAATATGAGGATGTGTGTAATTGGACCTTAGATTGGATGATATTAGTGTGCATGCTCAAAATGTTTCAAAAAAAAACTACTCTTCTGGTATGTAACGTGTGGATTAAGAGAATTTGATTTGGTTGGATGATGTGTCACCAACAAAAAATTTAGTTCTTTGAAAATTGTTATATTATTGTTTTACCTATTGATTTGGAGGTTCAAAAAAATGAGTGATATTATGCTCTATATATGTCTTCTTTGTGTGGTAATAATGTTGAGTCTGTGTGTTCTTTGTGTGATAATAATGTTAAGTCTTTCTCTCATTTGTTCCTCATTCATCTATCGTTATAAGGTTGTAGGAATGGTTGAAGGAAGTTTTTTAGGATTTGCATTCTTTGGATTTGGTTTTTCGGGTTATGAAGTCTCATTGTAGACTTAAAGTGATTAGATTGATTTTCATTACTATAAGTATCTCAATTATTTGGAAGATGAGAAATCATAATAGATTTCATTATCTAATTACTTTGTATTATTTTTCAAATTAAGGAGTTAATGTGTTTGATTGAGAATAAATCTAAGAAGCATTTGAGTGATACCTGATTTTTTGGTGCTAAATTTTTTAATATTCAAAATATGAAGGGTAGAATGGTTTCATTTATAGATGTAATATGAAAAGTTTCATCTACTAATTGACTTAAGGTGAATATAGTCAAGGTTGTCTTGATTTGAACTGCTATTATTTTTAGAGGAAGTTGAAGTGAATATATAGATAGTTTTTCCATATTTTATAGAGATTTAGTCTTTTATTTATGTTAAGTTTATAAAAACCATTTATGTTTTGGAGCAGACTTGGAAGAAGGATTTTTAAAGATTTTCTATTGAAAAGTTATTATTTTTTAGTCTATGGTGATTTTTTTTATCAGGAATTATTTCTTTGATAAGATAATGAGAGTGAAAGAAATGTCTTTATTTAAATTATTGCTTGAAAATGAGATTGGCATGCAACACATGAAACATAAAGAAAAATGAACTAAAATTTTATATAATTATTAAAAGAAATTGACAGAACTGAAATGTTTTTAAATATAATATTTATAAATAGAAATTTATTTTAATAAACTCTTAAAAGTACAAAAATTGAACTGAATTCATTTTAAATTAAAAATGTTTTCCAACTTGTTTATTCGTCTATAGTAATAGCTACTATTTATTTGAATATCTTATTGTCCTTTGTTATGTTGCTAATGAAATCACTACACTTTAATGGAAAGAAAGAGACCTATATCCTTCATATTGAATATTGAATGGCAAAGCAATACAAAATCTACGACCCTTAGTGAAGGAAAGAGAAAAAATTTGAATGTATGCAAGTTGGAGAAGGCGTCTTGGAGACGATGGCGTGGAGATGATGACAGGAGGCCACGACGTGAATGCAATGTGGGGAAGCCAACAAGTGAAGAGAAGAAGAGAGATATTATCGTGAAAGAGAGGAGTAAAGTTGAATTCAGAAAGAGAATTCGTGAAGAGATGATCCATGAAATTGAATGCAAAAATGATATAAAGAAATTAGGGATTTGGAACTTCTATGATAGATGGTTTATTATATGTCATAATATATTTTGAACAAAAATGTCGCCACGTCCAACGTATTATGACAGATGATGAATTAATAGTCATAATAAAGGTTTACTATGACAAATCTTCCTAGACATATCATAATAAATTTTTAACATAATTTCAATTTTGCCACCATGTCCACCTATTATGACAAGTCTCCTAAAGAATGTTATAATAACTCTTAGTTTTATTACGAATTGATGAGTTTATTATGAGAGGTGAATTTCACCTATTATAATAAGTTGTGATAGAATCTTTTTTTTCCACTAGTATATGTTTTTCGTGAAGAAAATAATTCTGCTAATAAGTTAGATAATTTAACTTTCATTCGTAGAGATAATATAAATGGTTCAATGTTTTACCTCAATGTAAAATCTACATTTTTTTCATAATAAGAATAATTTGTCTATCACTACAAAAATTCTTGAAATTACCGAGGGAAATATATCCATCAGTAAATTAGCATTATTAACAAATTTTACTGAAAAAAATATATTGCACTTACTGACATATTCTTCTGCCATTTTTCAATTACTGTCGGAAACAAAAGCAGGAATTTTCTCGCCCATTTTTCCTCTCTATTTGCGACACTATATCCTTTATATATCTCTCTTTCTCTCATTACTTCCTCATTTGCACGAGGGAGCTTCTTCTTTTCCTACTTCTCCATCTTCCACTCCATCTTTTTCTTCTCTTCCAAGCTATTGCAGCAACAAATCAAGACCGCTTCCATATTCGTTCAGCAAGGGCATCGCTCCATTCAGTCAGGCCGCCTCCATCTTGGTTCAGCGAGGCCGCTTTTATTCTTTCTCTTTTATGGAACAATCCAACCATGCATTGTCATTACTGCACACTACCACCATCGCCCGCTTTGCTCTAAGTTCGACCGACACAAAATTTTATCATTGTCTTTAATGTGTTTAATATTCTATATTGGTAAAAAAAATGAAGAAACAGAACCAAAGAAGGAGAATGGAGGAAGAAGATAAACTAGATCACGATATATACCGATGGATTTATCGACAAATTTTTCTGTCGATAATTACTGACGAATTTATCGACAGAAATTTTTTCTTCGATAATTATCGACGTATTTACCGACGAAAAAATTCTGCCAGTAATTACCGAAAAAAGAAAATTTCCATCGATAAAATTTAATGACAACAATTTTACCGACGAATTTTTGACCGTCGATAAATTAAAATTACCAACAGATTCTATGTATTACCGATGAATTTTGAGCATCGATAATATCAATTTTTATTATAGTATGTTTCATGAAATATAAAGTTTATGATGATTTTTGTATGGTTTTCCATATTTTGTATTTTTTAATTTTTTAATAAATTTTTATGTGATGACTAATGATAGATATACTTAGAGATGACAAAAAAATTCGCGCCCATAGATATCTGCAGATAAAATCCGTGACGGATAGTTGGTTCCCGTAGATATTTACTATCTATGATTAGCGGGTATTTTAATATCCACTTATAAACGGGTCGGATGCGGGTAGTATATTATCCGTACCCGTTGATATCTGCTACCCGTCAAAAATAAAAATAAAAATTTAATTTATATTTTATTAAGTTAAGTTTAATTAAAATTAAAATTAATTTATATTTTATAAGGTTAAATTTAATTAAAATTAAATTTTAATTTATATTATATTAAATTTTTTGTAATTTTATTTAAATTTTATTTTAATAATTTATAAAAATATATTTTTTAAAATATTTACGGGTATCCGCGAGTATCCACTGATATCTGTGGGTTTTAAAATATCTGCGGGTATATTTTAAGCGAAAATCTGTATGGATAACGAGTGGATTTTTTTTTGTCGGGTCGAGTTATGAGTAGACATTATTCGTGTTCAACCCGACCCGTTGTGATCCCTAGATATAACTAACATGACTTAATCTAAAATTATTTTTAAAAAATATTTCTTTTTGCATGTCAAAAGAGAGAAAACATTAGACAATTTCTCTTTCCATTTTTTTATTTAATATTATAATAAATAATTAAGAAAAATAATTATTTTTTTTTACTTTTATTAAAATATTAATAATTTTATTAATGTATATTATCCCATTTATTGTTTGACATTTCGACATTATTATTATTATTTCTTTGGCAAGTGTATAATTGAAAAAATATGATATTAAGTGTTTGAAAATAATAGATGATAAAAATTAAACAATTATTAAAAAGTAATAACGAAAAGTGGAGGTAATATGAAGTATCTATAAAGTTACTCAACGTGACCTTTAAAATTATTTGTAGGAGGGGTGTGCCCTCTGATCTAAGGGCAGAGACAAAGGATATATGACCAGTCAAAAAGAGAATTTTCCGTGAAAAGATAATCATAATAAGCACATTGCATCGTCAACTCTACAACCAATTATATAATTTTATTCTTTGTAAGATTTAAATTAAACAACCAAATAATATAATGCTTGTACGATAGACTTTCTTTTAAATTTTCAAATCTTGTCAAATAGTATTTTATATATATGCTTCCAGTATATATTTGGAATAAATTTATTAACACTTGCTATTTCTGGACTTTGTTTAAATAAAATTTTGGATTTAAGGCTTATAAAAGAAAATTATTATTATTATTATTATTATTATTATTGAAAATACTAATAAAGGATATTTCACAATAGAATAAAAACAAAAGCAGAAGTCTCAAATAATGAAACATGTCACATATATCACTTTATCCTTTTTTTTTTCTTATAATTGTGAAGAAGTAGTTAATTGTTTAAGAGTAAACGAGATATAACTGAAATAAATCACGAATATTTTTTATTTAAGTATAAAACATAAGTACAAAAATTTAACTAGTAAAACTTAATTTCAAAAAAAGTATTATCATCTGATTAGACTTTTTCTACATTTTTTTTAGATTTTTGAAAGATATATTAACCTTTTTTTTCATATATCAGAGCCTATTGAAGTAAACCGAACAGAGTTAATTAGAATTTTTCTAAGTTTCTCTTTAACCATTTTCTTGAATCGGTGTGGGAAAGTGTTTAGGACGGCAGCGGAATGGGCGGAATGGGTTTTACATGGTATTAGACAATAAATAAAATGACGGGTGAATTGGTTTTTTTTGTGTTTTAAAATTATTTTTTTTTTCTCTTATTTAGTAGATAATATCAATAACAATAGAACGTATAGGAAAAGAGAAATTTACATAAATAATTTTATACTGGTTTGGATTAACAAACTCGATATTTATAATTGTTAAGAGAATAACTAATTCACTATCACAAAACATATAAACCTTACAATCACACATATACAAGTTTAAAGGTATATAAAACACCTCTCCTGATGCCCCCAAGAGATAAGACTTACTTCTCCTTAACACCACAAGGGATGAATACTTCTTTCGACGCTCCACAGAGGATGAACATCTCCTTTGAATCTTCACAAAGGATGAATGCTACCTCTGAACACCTCTTCTGACACAAAGGATTACTGCTACCACTAAATACCTCCTCTGACACATAAAGGATAACAGACTTTTCCTCAGCAACAACAACAACACTTAATCACATTCCCAATGATATTCTTGCTCTGCCCACACCAAGTTTTCCAAGACCCGAGAGAGTTTCACAAGATCTCTAAATTTTTAAATAGTTCGGTATGTTTTGTGTGTGTCTATTGTCTTCAGTGTTTTACAAAATGAAGCCTAACATTATATTTATAGGCTTCCATTCACTGAAAGACAAACTTAATGGTTAGTTTCTCCAACATCTATAAACGGCTAGTTTCTCCAACGACTAGTTTCTTTAACGGCTAAAAACGACTAGTTTCTCCAACGTCCGCATTGAACACGATATCATTGCCGCTGAGTGCCACTATTCACGTGAATAGTACGTGAATAGTGTTACTATTCAAGTATACATTGTTACTATTCAAATAAACAGTGCTACTATTCAAGTGAGATAATCGATTATCTTGGAATGTTAATCGATTATGGGTAATAGATTATCATATTGGTAATCAATTGTTCCATAGGGTTTTTCGCACCTTTGAACTTTTCTGGATGTTCTTTTTACAAGGTATCAAAAGACCCTCATAAGTTAAGTCCTATACATATTTTCTAAGATTATTACAAAAGCTTTACACATAAATTACAAGTCTTGCACTATCTTTTTCATGTTGAATTCTTGGACTTATTTTGTGCATTGATTTGGGCATCATCAAAACTTTCTTGCTTCATCATTTTGCTAACAATCTCTCCTTTTTTATGATAATAAAAAAACTCCTTAGTTTAAAGCCTTTTGTAATATTCTGCATGCATAAACTTAAGAAGAAAAGAAGCATAAGATAGACTTAGAAAAATTAATGCAAATTTGACATTTTGCAAAGTTGAAATTTGAAACTTTAAACATTTTCTTCCCTTTTTTATCATAATCAAAAAAACAAATTAAAGAAATACTCCCCCTAAGGATATAGAAATATAGCTCATTTTAATTGAGTTAATTTAAACAAAATTGAACTCCCCCTAAATTAGATACCTTAGGGAAAATGGAAAGAGAAATAGTTAAAAAATAATTGTCAAAATTTTCTTAGACACTCCAGTGCCTTATTTTTTGAACAGATAAAACTTCCCCTTAATTTTGACAATCCATACATTACCAAATATTGGTGCAAATATTTACTCTTGAGCAGCCAAAAGATTCTTCGTTAATTTTGAAATAATCTATAAAACAGAAAAATAATATTTTGGTCCCCAAAAATACTTATTTGGGTCCTTTAAAGTTAGAAACAAGTTACTTTATAATAGGAATCTATACTTATATTCCATTTGGAACACCATATAATGTTTTATTCTATATTTATTAGATGTATGTCTCTTTTTCATGCAATAAAAACATGTAACAACATCTAGGTTCCTGTAATAAGTACTTCTTTTTTCTACCCAAACGCTATTGGTTCTTTTAGTTTTATTTTTAAGTTTAGGAACATACTTATTTTTAATAACCTTTTTTTTTTCTTTAGAGCTTTTATTACATTATCTTTTGGTTCTTTCTAGTAGCTTCTTCAAATTAATGCAAGATGTATATTCATCACTTCTAACAAATTTTCCTTTTTCTAAATATGAAATTTTGTTTTTCAAATTTTCATTTTCTTCAATAATATTTTCAAATTTTGATTTTAATTCTTTAAAATCAATTTTAAATATCTTATAAGCAAGATCTAGTTTTTCTGATTCTAGGAATAATTCTCTATATGTATCATACAATTCATTCTCATCAAAATCGATATCATCATATTTATCAAAATTGTTAGAGATACTTACTTGGCTTCCAGCCATATCGTCTTCTGCCAATAAACAGATATTTGCTTCTTCATCAAGCGATGTAGGCTTTCTATTTCTTGAGGTTTTTCTTTTCTTTCTTTTCTTTACCCTTCTTTTGATTTGGGCAGTAAGCTTTCACATGTCCTATTTCTCGGCAACTGTAGCATCTGTAATTTGAGGAAGATCCTTGGTTTTCCCTCTTTTCGTATTTGAATCTTCCCTTGCCTTTTGATTTCATGAACTTGTTGAGCCTTCTGATTATGAGACTCAAGTTTTCTTCTTCTTCTGAGTCTTCATATTCTATTTTGTTCTTGCTCTTTTCTACCCCAAATTTGAAGGCTAAAGTCCTTTTCTTGTCTTTTCCTTCTTCTTCATCAAGTCTTCCAAGGTCAAGTTCATGCTCTCTCAACTTTCCAAATAATTTCGCCATGGTCATTGTGTTGAGATTTTTTTACTTAGAAATTTCAATAACTTTTGGTTGCCAAGACCTGTCTAAAGATTTCAAAATTTTTATAATAAGCTCATCAGTTTCAAAAGATTTACCTAGTCCAATGAGATGGTTGACGATGTTGGTGAAGCGTTTTTTAACATCTGAGATGGTTTCTCCTTGCTTCATTCTGAACATCTCATATTCATGAATTAAGGTATTTCTTCTAGCTCTTTTAACATCATTTGTACCTTCGTGGATTAATCTCCACATTTCCATCATTTCGTGAGCACTTTTATAGACATAAATTTTGTAAAACTCATCAAGAGTTAAAGCAGATGAAATAATATTACGAGCTCTTACATCACTTTGAGCTTTTCTCTTATCTTCAGCAGTCTATTGATCATGTGGTTTAGGTTCATGCACATTGTTAATTGTAACAGTGGGAACAAAAGGACCATGCATAACAGCTTCCCAAATATCACTGTCAACAGACTCTATAAAGATGTGCATCCTGACTTTCCAGAACGCATAATTTTCACCAGTAAATAATGAGGGTCTGTTAATAGAAGCACCTTGTCCAAATGTTTGATATTGTCCATACATTTTCGAAAAATTTTAATAATTATCAAAGCAAGCTTAGATACCAATTGTCAGAGTGGCTCAGCGGAATTATTGCATGGAATAAATAACCAAAAGGGGGTGAATAGGTTTCTTATGATTTAAAATTATTTTTCTTCTCTCTTACTTACCAGATAATATCAACAACAGTAAAGAATGTAGAGAAAGAGAGATCTGCACAAGTAATTTTATACTGGTTCGGATCAAAAGACCCTACATCTAGTTGTTAATCTAAAAAACAAGAGAATAACTAATTCATTATCACAAAACATGTAAACCTTACAATCACACATATACAAGTTTAAAGGTTTAGAAAACACCTTTCTTGATCCACCCAAGAGATGAGACTCACTTCCCATAAACACCACAAGGGATGAACACTTCCTTTTACGCTTCACGAAGGATGAACACCTCCTTTGAATCTTCACAAAGGATGAACTTATTGAACTTTTGGCACGCGTACCAATAGTCAATTGTAGTATAATGATTTTTAAGTAAGAGTGTCGACCCCACGAGGAACAGCTTCAATTAAATAGATAAATTTATCTCAAACAGTGTATGTACAAGGGTATTCAGTTTGATTCATAGTGGATTTTGATAATTTATACTACGTTGCATAAAAGTAAAATAGTAACAACAGATAAGTTAAGGAAAGTTTAAGATGAGAAGTTGGGATTGAATTCATCTATCTCACTCGTCTGCAATCTGACTGAATATAAAGATATAGCAACTCAAATTACCAACATTGATGCAACACACAAAAGTCATTTATACTGATTCCTCGCGTATAAAATTCATAAGATCAGTTCCCTGAATATTGATTCCTCACATATCCAACAAACTGTCTAACATTATATTCAAGTGTTATAAGCAATTGATAAACTGAAATCTATCTCTAGCATCACAGGATATCAAGTATTCTTGCTCATATCAGGTTCTTAGAAATACTTTCTAGTCAAGTCTAAAATCCACATTCATGAAACTATTGATCAGGTAGAATCAAGCATTAAGAGCAGAACAAAAATACCAATGTTGAATAAAAATAGAAATGCTATATATAAATATCACCAGATTACATCCGAGTTTGAATCGATTACATTCAATCCCAAGAGAAGAGATCAACCACTCATGGTGGCCACTGACATTCTAAGAGATAAAGAAGAAGATCCTACAACTAAAGTGGAAGAAAAACTCTTTGGGTAGCTCTGGGTCTCCTTTTCTTCGTGTTCTTCGTCTGTCTCTTTCTTTCTAACTCATGAGTATATATACTGCCCGAATTCTCGCTTAAGCTAAATTATTCTCACTTAAGCAAGAAGAAACTTCTTGGAGAAGATAGTCATTCTCGCTTAAGCTAAATTATTCTTGCTTAAGCGAAAATGACTTTTAAATCAATGGCTTCTTGGATGAATCTAGCTTAAGCGAGATCATTCTAGCTTAGGCGAAATGTTGCAGGAGTTACTCTTCACTCTTAATTTACCTAAAATATATACAAAATAGGGATCAAATGATTTCTTTTTAATCAACAACTCATAAACATGTGATTACTTTTCATCTTTCTTCGATTGGGGAAAATTGATACAAATGTACCTAATTCAAAACAGAAGTGCCAAAATTCCATATGAAAATTTACTATTTTTTGCACTTATCAACTCCCCCCAACCTAGCATCTTGCTTGTCCTCAAGCAAAGTAATAAAATCCCAACAGCTTTTCAAAACTCAAACTTTGAAATTGGTTATTTGAGAAATCAATTTCATAGTCCTTACAAGACAAATTATGTATTCCAAACTACAGATTCAAAATCAGAAGTAAATGGTGAATTCAATTATCAAATAAAAGTAGGATAGAAGTGCAACAAATTTTCCTAGAAAATCAATTGTAAGAACCATTGTTTCTAACCAAGGAAATTCTCTCTTGAATCTTACAAGGATGTGTTTCTCTCATTTTCCACTGAAATTGAACAAATTAAAATTTCCATTCATTTTCAATCAAACCACACACACAATCAGCATGAATCTCAAGGTCTTGCAAGGGTTGTAATGAGGCTGGGCTTCCAAGAATTATGGTTTTTTAATATAACAAAAGCACAACTTTAGAATAGAGATCATAACTACACTTTAAACCCATTTCCAATTCTACTCTCAATTCATCCCATCTCATACCTCAAATTCACTCCTTTTTATTCTTTCTTTTTCTTGTTTTTGTTTTTGTTTGTTTGTTTATTTTTTCTTTTTTTTTTTTAATAAAAATATTTCTATACACTACTAAGGAGTGAATTATAGTACAAAATACTCAGTCTCTTTCTTTTCTAAGTACAATTCCACCAACCAATTCCCATTTTAAAGTTGAATAAAATGCACTTATGCTATCTATCCCTAAAGTGTGCAAAATGAAAGGATACTAATTAAAGTTAAGGTTAAGGTGCATAATTCAAAGCAATTAGGCTTAAATGGGCTATCACAAAAGGATGATTATTCCTAGGTTGGATGTTTGGCACTAAGTTATTTAAATTCAACAAAACTGCCTTGATCATTTCCATGTTTCAAGTGTGATGTTATCCAAATGAAAACTCAAGCAATATCAACTTGGTTGTGAAACAGGTAGGCTTCAGTTTTACACCAAGAGGGGGGGGTGAATTGGTGTTGTTTCAAAAACAAAATCTTTTCGCAATCTTTAATCAAAAGTGTAAAGCTTTTTTATCTTTCTTGAAATGCAAGTAATGAAAATTTCTATGCAGCAAAAAAACGTAGTTGACTGCGTAACAGATATAGTCGACTGAAATAAAGAGTGTAGGGATAGAGAAAAGCAAACACTGGTTTTTATATTGGTTCGGCCAACAATGCCTACATCCAGTGTCCTTCCAACCCACGAAGCAAATGCACTATATAGGTTGCGGTTTTTACAACAAGGAATTTATAGAAGACCTCACGTCAAAAATATAAATCTCCTCTCTAACCCAAAACCAAAATATAGCTGCAATAACCAAAACTAGACTTGCAGCAAGAATCCCCTCTTCTGCAATCTGAACCCACGTCAAACAATCCTCAACGTGTAACCCCTGTATCACAACAGGTCAATTCCAACACTCTTCACAGGTTGCCAAGCCTTCAAACAATTCAACAGTCTTCACAGGATGTTAAGCCTTCAATGATCAATCAAGAAGCACCTTCTTTGTGCAGTTTCTGATCACACAGTCAGCGCATAAGCCTTCTCCCTTTGAATCTCTCTCAAGATAGATCACCACTGTCTTCTTGGAGAATTCTTGGAGCTGTTAACACAGAGAATTCAATCTGAAACAAGGAATGAAAATGTTAGAGCATCAAAGTCATCGTGTTCAGCCAATTTATAGATTTTTGTCAGTCAGATTGTTTCTCAGTCGAATAGACTACTAATTTAGTCGACTGCATTATTACAGTTATAACAGACAGTCAACATAGTAGCTCTCAGTCAACGAAAATCAACACACATTTAATACAGTTGACCAAGTCATCAATGTTTAACTAACTTTAAAAAATATAGCTGTTGGAGTGTGTAAGCATAACAGAATTCCAAAACAGATCAATAATATAGTCGAATGTACTTTGGACATAGTCGACTGACACATGGAAAAACATTTTGAAATTCTTTTCAATTAAAAACATCACAGAGCACTGATTCTCAAAATATGTACAAAGGTTTTAGAATAGTCGAATCCATTACAGATGTATTCGACTGGACTAGAACTTTGGCACACAATTATAAGTTTATAAAAGTGCTTGTGATTTTTCACTTTCCAGAATGTGCAGTAAAATATTTTTGATACAGCAGTTCATATTGCACATAATCATATAAGCATGTTCCACAAATATATCACACAATTAACATAGGAACATACATCACAGTACATCAAAACATGTTCAGTAGATATAACAATAAGTTTAGAATAAGAACATGTAATACAACAACATGTGTACTGTTATTAAGCATAATGTTGTCATCATCAAAAACTAGATTGATATAGAGTTTGTGTTGTCAACAATCTCAACAAACTTGACAACAAACAGTGGAACTCTCTAATTGTTTAAGGATTCACACACTCATTGGGTTTTGTTTTTGGTTTATTTCCTTGGTAGATCACTTGTTGTTACAATTGATTACCTTAACCAATTATACAGCACTAATATCCTAATCCCATTTAACTATGGATTCAACCAAAATTTCCCTTTTTGAAACATGATTTCTCTTTAACCAATTTCCTCAAGAAAGATTTTCTTATAATTCCAAAAAAAATAATTTTAGTTGTGTATGTACTTTGTGCAATATTAAACAAAAGTAAAGTAAGAAAAAAAAATAAGTGAAATTGTACATTCTAACCAAAACAACTAAATCATAATATTACTAAAATAAAAGTTCTACAATAAAACAAAAAAAAAAATCGTATTTCATTGAGTTGTTGAGGTTGGAATATAGCTATGTGTCAATCTCCCCTCATTACTTTGTCAAAATTAGTTTGAAACTCCTCCTCTTGAAGGTCCCAAGACTGATGTGAATCTGGTTGCAAAACTACTGTCAAGTCCAGTTGGTCCACTTTCCCCTGAAAAATTTGGACTCTCCCGAAGCCACTGTAAGTGTGCCAAGAATTTTTGTGGAGTCATGCCTGGATATGGTCCTCGAAAATTGTTATAGGTACTCATAAAGGTGGAGTTGTCCTCTATGGGGCATTTCATCAACTAAGTTAGGCATTTCATATAACAGTTCAAGTGCATCTTCATAAATCAAATTTTCATGAATTAATCAATGCACAAACAGCCTATATTATTCAGTTATACCAACAACTCACATTTAAACATTCAAAACAATTCATGGACAACAAAAACCAACATGGGCACTACCTTAGGGTTCCACAAAACATACAGAGAAAAACCCCAAATTTGTTCTTTGAAAATGGAAGATAGTGAAGTAGAACTTACCTTCAAGGGAATTTAGCAAAAGGAGGGAGGGATTGGTGAGTTAATTGAGTGCCATTGGATCAAGAAAATTGTGCCCTATACTTTGAAGGAAGAAAGAACTATAATGAAAAGAAAGTACTTATGAACTAGTGCTTCATTTTCTGAGTTTTAACACAGGGTCACGTGTTTTCGCTTAAGCTAAAAAATTTCGCTTAAGCTAGATTGACAGGATTTATTTTAAAAAGTATCGCCCAGGCGAAAAAGCTCCAGTGGCTCAACCTTACTTGCATGACATTTTCGCCCATGCGAGCAAGGTTTAGTTTAAGCGAAAATGTTCCAGTGGGCACCCTAAATTTTAGCCCAAATCTCGCCTAGGTAGCTCAATTTTAGCTCAAGCGAAAATGTTCCAGTGGGCACTGGAATTTGAAATTCAATTTTTGCCTAGGCGGCTAATTTTTAGCTTAAGCGAGATGGTTTTGATGAGCATCCCAAGTTTTAGCCTCAATCTATCCCAAATGAAGCAAGTTTCGCTCATGCAAAATAGCTCCAGTGGCTCAACTTTAGTTGCAGGACATTTTTAGCTCAAGCGAAAAATGTTAGCTTAAGCGAAAATATCAGCAAAACTTGTTTTTCAGTTTTCTACATATCTTGCCCAGACGAGAAATTTTTAGCCTAGGCGAAAATAGTGCAACTTTTTCCACTTTTGAAAAATTTTCAACTTTTACTCCCCCCAATCCATGATGAACTCAATCCAATTATTCCAGAGACACATATCAATCTATTCCTCAACCAATTATCTGTCATTCGCAAAAGTTTCATATCATCAAATGCAGAATCAAACTTTCAAACTCAAATTTTCACAATTTGGCCAAAACAAGGCAATTTTTAACATTCAATGAACTCAATTTTGGCACCAAAACTTATTATCATGCATGGCACATACATTTTTGGTTAAAAACACTTAAACATGCATGGTTTGCCCTATTGAGAGATTTAAATGTTAAAATTTACCCTTTTGCATGCAAACACAAAACATATACACAAAAACAATTAACACACAAGATAAAATTAAAATGCGAAAACATAATTAAACACTAGGTTGCCTCCCAGGAAGCGCTTGTTTAATGTCACGAGCCTGACGGCTATATCAGTATGGTTCGTTCAATTGGATGATTGTGGCAAGTCTATCAACCTCACCACCAAAGTAGGGCTTCAATCTTTGGCCATTTACAACCCAACTTATTTTGGATTCAGGATCCTCTAACTCAATAGCTCCATAAGGTTTGGTAACCTTGACAAGAAACGGCCCTGACCATTTTGATTTGAGTTTTCAGGAAATAACCTTATCTTGGAATTGAACCGTAACACTGATTTGCCTCGGTAGAATTCTCTCTTGAAAATTTTCTTGTCATGATAAGCTTTCAACCTTTCCTTGTAGAACTTAGAGGATTCATAAGCATTGAGTCTCATGTCTTCAAACTCCTGCAGTTGTAATCTTCTTTTCTCTCTTGTTGCCTTGGAATCAAAATTTAGAAATTTCAAAGCCCAAAATTCCTTGTGCTCCAACTGGACTGGTAAGTGATATGACTTACCATATACCAATTGAAATGGGGATAAACCAGTAGGGGACTTATAAGCAGTTTTATATGCCCACAGTGCGTCATCCAGCTTTTCACTTTAAGTTTTCTTTTCTTGTTGCAATTTCCCATATTGTATTTCATTCGATGAAATTGCTTTTGCTGAATTCAAGTGTGTCACAATTTCATCAACTTTCTTCTCATCTTCTTTTTCCAACTCATCACAAACACCAATTAAAACTTCCTCCAGTGGACTTGCTTTTGTCAATTGTTTCTTGGCTGATAAACAAATTTCATCTACCACATCCATTTTGAAACATTGTTGTTTGTCTTTAGGGTGCTGGATTGCTTCAAAAACATTAAAGTTGACTTCATCATCCTGCACTCTGACCTTTAGTTTGCCATCATCAACATCAATAATGACCTAAGCAGTCTTCATAAAAGGTCTTCCCAGTATCAGAGGAACTTCAACATCTTCCTCAATATCCATAACCACAAAGTCAACTGGGAACATGAATTTATCAACTTTAACTAAGACATCCTATGCCACACCATAGGGATATTTCATGGATCTGTCAACTAACTGTAATGTCATTCGTGTAGGCCTTACTTACAAATCTCCTATTCTTTTTAGCATGGACAAAGGCATCACATTTATACTGGCACCCAAGTCAAGTAATGTTTTACCTACTGGCAATGTCCTGATTGTGACTGGAATGAACTTCCAAGGTCCTTGGACTTCTGAGGTAATGAATTTTGGATTATAGCACTGCAGCCTGCTTCAAGCTCCATTGTTTCTTCAGAAAATCTTATTTTCTTTGTCAAGAGCTCTTTCATGAATTTTGCATAGGTTGGCATCTGCTCCATAGCTTCCACAAATGGAATATTAATCTGCAGTTAGTTGAAAATATCCATGAACCTTGCAAACTGCTTTTCCTTATCCCTTTTGGACAGGTTTGGAGGGTAAGGTAGGTTCTTCAACTACGGTACATGTTTCTCACCTTTCTCCCTCTTTTTCTCTTCATTTCTATTTTTTTCTTCTTTTTCTTTTCTTTTATTCACATACTCACTTTTATTTTTCTCTTCCTCTTCCTCACACTCATTTTCCTTTTTCTCATTTTCTTTTTTCTCCAAAACTTCCTCCTCCACAACTAGATTGTCTTCGACCCCTCTTCCCAAAATTTTACCACTCCTGGTAGTAATTGCTTTACAATGCTCCTTGGGATTAGTTTGGGTGTTGACTGAAAAATGACATGCCTGTTGATCTGATAATTGTTTAGCCAACTGTCCAACTTGTGTTTCAAGATTTCTGATTGAAGCTTCTGTATTTTTCTATTGGTCATAGAAGCTTGCTTGAATTTTTCTAGAGTATCCTCCAATTTGGTTATTCTTTCATACACAGATGGATTTTGTTGTTGATGTTGATAAGGAGGTTGTCTATTTGAAAGACCAGCATCTTGTTTCCATCCAAAATTATGAGTTTGATTCTTTCTCCACCCCTGTGAAAAGTTATTGTTGTTAGAGAAATTACCTGTGCTTCCTTGCTTACTCACATATTGAACTTCTCCTTCTTGTAGGCTACTTTGATATGAACAATGACCATTGGGATGGTCACCTCCACAAAAGTTACATCTCATGGGTTTTTTACTAGGAGAAGATTGTACTGCTTTTAACTGCTCAGGTAAATTAGCCATTTGTTTGGTTAATGCTTCCATCTGCTGAGTCAGAATTTTATTCCGAGCTAAAATTGCATCTGTAGTGTGTTAACTCTCTATTTTTCCCTAATTTTCTTGGTTAATACTCTTCTTTTAGGTTAGTTTTCCTTTTAATTTTCTAGAATTAAGATAGTTTAGAATAATTAGGATAAAAATAGGTTTTTGATAGAATTAATGTTAATTTTCCCTTTTTAGTTAAATAAATAGTATTGTTAAATAAATAAGTATTTTAGTCTTTTCTTTAAATATAAAAATTTGTTTTTAGAATTACTAGGATTTTATTTTGCTGATTGAACTTTTATTTTTTTTTTTGCAGACTGGGCTGTATTGGATTGATGCAATTAAATTGGCCGCTGCACATGAACTTGTGCTAGAATGGCTGTCTGATGCTACTGCAGAGTTGGGCTGCCTAATCAAAACGCTGCAACGTTACTTAATGAAACGGTGCGTTTTTTATGCGTTGCTTGGGAAGCTGTGTTGCAGTGCTGAAACTGCAATTAGGCCATTGTACTCATTAAGGAAGAGTGGGCCGCTTGCCAGAGTTGGGCCTATGTTAATGAAACTGTGTGTTTCGGTGGCTGTCATTTCTTTAGGGGTCAACATTCGAAGTCCTCATTTTTCCCATCAGCAAGCTTCGAACTAGGGCTCGTGAAGGGGGCTTATTTCCCTAAATTCTCTCAACCCTCAACCTAGGGTTCGTGGTCCAGCAGAGAGCAGAGGTCTAAGCTTGCGATTCTGACCAGAAGGATGTTCAGCCCAAATTGGAAGGCAGCCTAGAAGGATGATTGACCCAGAAACGAGATCGGAGGAGTACGAAGCGGTTGACGGTTGAAGAATGATTCAGAGTTCGTTGAAGGATCTTCGAGAAACTTCTAAGTTGTAACCGATTCCTCCCTCTTTCCCATTTTTCTTTTCTTTTTCTGATTTTGGATTTTCCCTATAAAAAGGGAGGTTTTGTAACATTGTAATGTACGGGTGGTGGGTGACAGACACCGCTCTAGACTTTGCTTAGCTTAGGTTTTCCAAACTCTCTCGCTTTAGTTTTAGATTTCTTTACAGCTTTCATAGGGTAGAAACTTTGATTTCTTCGCTAGAGTTCTTGGAGCTTTCCATTGGGTGACAGGCAGTGAAATTCTGAGATACTCTGGTACCTTGTATTTCCGATTTTATGTTCTTGTGATGAGAATTTTAAATTTGATTCAGATTGTAGTATTACTTTCATTAATTCCATTTACATTTTCTGCAGTTTTGATTTCGATTCCAGATTACTTTTATGATTCAGTTTGTTGTTTGTACTTTTCTTTTATTTCTCTTATTCTCTTTCATTTCTTTTAGTCTATTTCATTCATTTCTGTTTAGTTAGTTTACTCTCATCAATTGATTGTACATATTAGATGTTAGGTTTTGATTTTGTGTTATAGTTTTGACCAATTCTTTTCTGATATGTGATTAGGATTAGATTTAAATTATTTTCTTTGGTTGCTTTTAAAATTCCACATTTCTATTACCTTGCGTTTTTTGGATCTCTTATGGCATTTCAACCTGAAGTCGAACATCGGTCCTTGCATAGTGCCATTTCCACCGCCAATGAAAAAGAATATGGTGAGAATACAGTGACACCGTATTCTTTTTCATTGGCGGTCGGAATGGACCTAGGCAACGACCCAGGTTCGTCTTTGAGTTGAAATGCCATGAGAGATGCAAAAGACGCAATTTTTTCTTACAAGGAAACTAGCAAAGGAAGGAGGTGCTACTACGCTAACCAAAGACACGAGAAAAACTGCACCAAAACACAACGAAAACTTCATAGACGTCGATTAATGTATTGACTAACGTCTTTAGCGCCCATAGACGTCGGTTACTGCAATGTTTGACGTCTTTATAGTGCCCTTTGTCGTCGATTAGTGCAATGTCTGATGACATTATAGACGTTGGGCTTTTCACTTAACCGACGTCTATAACGGCATCGCACCTGCGAAAAACCGACGTCCTATTAACGTCACCCGTATAGACGTCGGTTCGGGAGGTGACGTTAAAAGCCCAAAATAACTTAAATCTAAAGTCATTTCTACACTAGTGTGTAGTATAATGATTTTAAGTAAGAGAGATTCATAGTGGATTTTGATAATTTATACTACGTTGCATAAAAGTAAAATAGTAACAACAGATAAGTTAAGGAAAGTTTAAGATGAGAAGTTGGGATTGAATTCATCT
The DNA here is from genome assembly GCA_027742785.1 of Vigna reflexopilosa. Classification (NCBI taxonomy): domain Eukaryota; kingdom Viridiplantae; phylum Streptophyta; class Magnoliopsida; order Fabales; family Fabaceae; genus Vigna; species Vigna reflexopilosa. Next base: position 6,528,957 of record CM050917.1, read on the forward strand.
ATCTCACTCGTCTGCAATCTGACTGAATATAAAGATATAGCAACTCAAATTACCAACATTGATGCAACACACAAAAGTCATTTATACTGATTCCTCGCGTATAAAATTCATAAGATCAGTTCCCTGAATATTGATTCCTAACATATCCAACAAATTGTTCAGCATTATATTCAAGTGTTATAAGCAATTGATAAACTGAAATTTATCCCTAGCATCACAGGATATCAAGTATTCTTGCTTAGATCAGGTTCTTAGAAATACTTTCCAGTCAAGTCTAAAATCCACATTCATGAAACTATTGATCAGGTAGAATCAAGCATTAAGAGCAGAACAAAAATACCAATGTTGAATAAAAACAGAAATGCTATATATAAATATCACCAGATTACATCCGAGTTTGAATCGATTACATTCAATCCCAAGAGAAGAGATCAGCCACTCATGGTGGCCATTGACATTCTAAGATATTATGAAGAAAATCCTACAACTAAAGTGGAAGAAAAACTCCTTGGGTAGCTCTGGGTCTCCTTTTCTTCGTGCTCTCCGTCCGTCTCCTTCTTTCTATATCATGAGTATATATACTACCCAAATTCTCGCTTAAGCGAGAAGAAACTTCTTGGAGAAGATAGTCATTCTCGCTAAAGCTAAATTATTCTCGCTTAAGCGAAAATGACTTTTAAATCAATGGCTTCCTAGATGAATCTAGCTTAAGCGAGATCATTCTAGCTTGGGCGAAATGTTGCAGGATTTACTCTTCTCTCTTAATTTACCTGAAATATATACAAAATAGGGATCAAATGATTTCCTTTTAATCAACAACTCAAAAACATGTGATTACTTTTCATCTTTTTTAGATTGGGGAAAATTTATACAAATGTACCTAATTCAAAACAGAAATGCCAAAATTCCATATGAAAATTTACTACTTTTTTGCACTTATCAGAACTCTACTCTAACCACCTCCTCTAACACACAAAGGATGATTGCTACCTCTAAACACCTCCTCTGACACACAAAGGATGATAAATTTTTCCTCAACAACAACAACAACATTTGATCACACTTCCAATAATATTCTTGCTTTGCCCACACCAAGTTTCCAAGCCTCCAGAGAGTTTCGCAAGATCTCTAACTTCTTAAGTAGTCCAGTATATGTTCAGTGAGTCTAGTGTCTTTAGTGTTTTACAAAATGAAGTCTATCATTCTATTTATAGGATTCCATTCACTAAAAGACAAATTTAACGACTAGTTTCTCCAATGGCTATAAATGGTTAGTTTCTCCAACAGTTATAAACGACTAGTTTTTTCAACTACTATAAATGACTAATTTTTTCAATAGCTATAAACGACTAGTTTCTTTAACGACTAAAAACGGCTAGTTTTTCCAATGTTCGCGTTGAACGCAATACCCTTACAGCTAAGTGTCACTATTCACGTAAATAGTATTACTATTCAAGTGAAAAGTATTACTATTCAAGTTAGTATTCAAGTGAGATAATCGATTATCTTGGAATGTTAATTGATCCACTATTCAAGGAACATTTTTTTTATGTAATATTCTCACTAAACTATTTACGAGAAAATATAACTCATATAACTTGTTTTACGCTGTTAATGATGTTACTCTTAAATAATTTAATATGATAAACAAATAAGTTTTTGGTGTAATTTTTATTTAAATATAGATATGGATAGATTTTTAAAAGATTAGAAAAATGGGATAAATTGTGTTTTAGAACCAAAACTTTAAAAAGGTGAAATCGTGTACATTTAAATAGAAGTCGTGTTATAAATTAACGACTTTTTCCTTCTTTTTTTTTTTAGTAAAGTCGTATGAAGTACATTTTTAATTGTTTTATATTATAAATTTATTTTTTTCATTTCAGACAAAAATATTCTGTATTTTAATTTTTAATAATTAAATTAAAATTTAAATAATAAAATATTATTAGAATTTTTAATTTAATTTATTAATCAAAATATTAAAAAATATTTCAAAATAAAAAAAATTGTCATATATTTTTAAAATAATATTGACATATATTTAATAAATACATTTTACATATATAACTTTAGTAATTAAATTATCCAAAAATTCCAAAATATAAGTTATCTTTGTATAAAATTAAAGATAAAAGAGTAACAAATTTTAAAGAGTAAAAGAAATTAAAAATATTATTTTAAATTGATTAATTAAATTATTAAAAAAATATACGATCATATAAAAAATTAAGAGATAAAAAAATTAAAAATTAATTAATCAAATTATTAAAAATAATCTAAAAATAAAAATATATTCACATAAAAAATTTGAAAAAACCTAAAAATCATCAAATTTTAAAAAATAAATGTGAAGAGAGATCGTGTGGTAACATAACGACTTCTAAAATCTGAAATAAATAAATTAAAAACATAAAAATGTAAAGAAAAAGCATAGGGAAGCTAAAAATTTAGAAGAAGTCGTTGGTAAAATACACCATTTCTATAAAAAAAAAATAGTAAAAGCAAATTGTCTGCAAGACGATTTTTAAAAATCTAAGGCCTATGTTTATTCGTTTAAAATCGATTATGAAAAACACGATTTATTTCACTTAAAATCGTTCTCACAAAATACGACTTATGTATGCAATTGTTTCAAAATTTACCCATATCGGTAAATCTCAGAAAATTACACCATTCTGGAAAGATATCCAAAATACTATCACTCTATTGTGTTTATTCGGAAATTTATATATATATATATATATATATATATATATATATATATATATATATATCTTCAGAAATATTTACGACCAACCAAAGATATTTTATCATTTCAGAAATCATGAAGATCAGAATTGCGTAGCACGGATTGAGCACAGGTTTAGTTTGTTATTTATTGGTATAATTTCTTATTATGTTACTTATAGATCCGATTACTTGTATCTATTGTACAAATTATTTTTGTTCTATCTAATACAATAACACTTGGAACATAATGACGTTAAGTTAGTGTCATGAAAAAATGAAAAATGGAAGAAAGTCCCTCTTGAATTTTGAAAATGTATGTCTTATTACATATATGCATCTCAAAAGGGATAAAATTAAGACTATTACCTCTTGGAATCATTCATGTTTTTTCCTTCAAAAAATTCACCTAGGATTCGCTCTAGATCTTCAGCACTGTATTTGATGTACCTCTGACTACTCTTTACATTCTCCACCAGAGGCCTGTAAAGAACAATCTCACTCATCATTTATAGCTAAACAATGTGTCTCAAAGAAGAAAGTTCACACTAAATTGGACTAAAAAATAACACATTAATCCATCAAGGAAGGGAAGTCCAATTCAATTTAGTAAACTAAGCAATCATTAAAAATAGTGACAAAAATGTTATCAATACTCTCTTAACAAAATTAAGTGGGTCTCACTAGCATAATGAGTCTATCATGATATTGTAGCTTCCACTTTCTAATAAATTTCATGTAATACTTAAGAGTTAAAAAGAGTATATACTAAAGAATGTATTGCTAGACTTCGTTAAAAGAAGAATACGCACCCGAAACGTTTCACAAATGATCTATAGGCAGGCAACAAGACTTCAGCAACTGCAAGAATGAGAGATTCTCGCAACTCTGTGTCTGGTACTGTCCACTGAGATTGTTTCTGATGGAGTTCCTCAAACATAGTATTGAATGCCTTAAACCTGAGAACACAGACGCACTGACATGTGAGAAAAGAAATGACAGAGGCTTTACTTGTTAAATAGCAACCAAAAGGAAGCAACAAAAAAGCTACCTTTCTTTAACAACTGCTCTTGAAGCACCACTACTGCCCCCATCACCACCAGCAGTACTACCCCCACCACTTGATGAGATGAGGCCCTGAATTGAGAGGGATTGAAGAATCTGCCATATAAAGAAAGACGTCAGAAATGGTACAATAGCTTCTAAAGTAATGGCAAATCAATGGAGAATTGGGTGACATTGTGCTCTAAATCATGGGCATAGAGTTCAACAAAACAGAAAGATATTACTTTTCAGGAAGAAATTTGATAAAAAGACAAACATAATGGCTCTGATTGTGTACTCATGCTAAATACACAATTTATTTCTTGTAGAAAAGGTAGGATGCTAAATGAACAAATTTGTATGTTATAATTATAAAGATAAGGATCACATCCTATATTGTCAAGAATATCTAGATTATACATGTATTATTAGGAACATTTTTTATTTATTAGAGGATATCAAACTTCCTCTATTTATTGTATTGATTCCATTTTCTCAGTATAAATAAAACATTTGTGATGTCTCACAGACGCATAGTTTCAGCTCAATATCTCCTGTTTCCTATAAATTAAGATTGTGGCAGAGCTCGTGGTGATATGGAAAAGGCCATGCTAGTCTCTTACCAAATGCTATTTTCTTTATTGAATTTGCACCCAGCCCTAAATTGATTACTCTGTTACTTTATGAAAAGGTTTTGAACCACGGACAACCCATCTCCTCATCATGTTAACCTTACTCATCATATAATTCTTCTTCAGATTAGACTTGCCTCTCTTTCGTCTTCAGTGTAATCTCATGCAAAATAGAGGCAAACAGTAATTAAGATATGTGCACTCTGAAAGTGGTACAGGTACTTGAGATTTGGTTCCATTTTACTTGAGATTTGGTTCCATTTTACTTGGAAGGGTGTCATTGGTTTTACACCCTTTAAGTTGGCCCTTTTGGGAGAATGATCATTGAGGCCTACAATGTAACAAATGGTTACACCCAAGTTCTTCTGTCACAGTACTATTTTGCATGGTTATCATTTTCTATTAGCCTCTCTTCCAACTTGATATTAAATTTTTTTTTTTCTGTACATGCCAACTAGGCCGGTTCATCGAATGATACGAAATTCACTTTTGGGTATTGTGTGCTGGAGGAAAAATGATATCTCAAAAATGTCAAAACCAAATTGTTATGGCAGGATCAAGTGTTGAAGCAAAATACCGTGTCATGGCTTTGGTAACTTCTAAACTCATGGCTAAACAACTTCTCATAGTGTCCAAATTTGAAGGGTGTTTATATGTGCTTCTTGTTTACAGTAAGTTATAACAAACTTTGCTGTTTTTCCTTCATAACAGTTGTAATTCTCTTATCTATCTATATGTTTTGGTAATAGAGAACTAAAACATTTTTTTGTATATACGCATTCAGTTTTAATATCAGTTTTTCATTCAATATGGTAGTGACCAATGGGTTCATAACATGTTCCACCTCCTTCCCCTCCACTGCTTGCAACTACTCAGGTGACACCCTTACAAACCTATATTGCTGCAACTACTCAGAAGTAGATCCTATATAATCAAGACTGTCTAAATTATATATGTATTGTTATTATTACTATTATTATTATTATTAGGAACATTTTGATTTATTTTCCTGTCATTTTTATTATTAGAGGATATTGAATCTACTCTCTATTATGTTGAATCCATTTTCACAATATAAATAAAGAATCCATGTTGTCTAAGAAACATATAGTTTCAGCTCATTTTCTCCCTCTTTCCTATAGTTTAACATATCTAAATCTACTAAAGAATGAATCCCTCACTACCTTCTTCCTTTCATAATAATAATCCTTGGGTATAACAAAAAACTGAGGTAGCATCCATGATAGTTGCAATTGCAAGGCATAAAGTGGTCATCTCAATCAATAATAAAATCACCTTTGCCCAAGCATTTCTTTTGTATTGATTGGCATGCTGTTGCACAATTTTCCTATGTCGTTGTATCCAATCATCCCCCATCAAATCCTTCGCTTCAGACCTAAATTAGAAAAGAATTAAGAGAACAACAATTCTGAACTGACAGAAGATGCAGTAAAATTCTCATGTTTCAGTGAAATTATGAAGGACATTTGGATGACATACCTTCGAACTGATCTGACAATATAATGAATATTGTTCATAAGAAATAGGTGTGTCAAAGCAGGGTCTCTATATTGCTTAGATTTCCCATCTAAATTGGTTTGAAGAGCTTGCAATATTCTCATGGTCACAGAAGCTAGCTGTGAAGAATCACTTTCACCTTCAATCCCTTGGAAAAGTTGGTTTAAGGTAGACCGATAGCTGCAAATGTTTAGTGAATTTGCGTATGGTTAAATATTCCAAGATCTCAAGTATAGATAAAGGCATTATTTACAATCACAATAAAAAGGAGGAAAGTATTTTAAGCATTATCCTCACATAATGTGTGAGAAATTGAATGGTTGATATGTAATTTCACTTAACTTAGAATTAAAAGCATGGGACTTCCCATCCCAATTCCTTCACTTGAGCATCAATAGGTTTGGAAAACAAAACTCAAACCAGTACAAAAGAAAAATCAACAGGGTGATTTGGTAAAGATCAGACATAGTTGAACACAACAAATTAGTGAAAGTACAGGTATGCTGCA